>JANIWV010000011.1:0-280381 GCA_030705165.1 Kluyveromyces starmeri | reverse complement strand
AAGAAGGAACTGGTTCTGAGGAGCTTGGAGCTGGTTCTGAGGAGCTTGGAGCTGGCTCTGAAGAGCTTGGCACTGGTTCAGAAGAGCTTGGCACTGGTTCAGAAGAAGATGGAACTGGCTCAGAAGAGGAAGATGGAACTGGCTCTGAGGAAGATGGAACTGGCTCAGAAGAGCTTGGCACTGGTTCAGAAGAGCTTGGCACTGGCGCAGAAGAAGATGGAACTGGTTCTGAAGAAGATGGAACTGGCTCTGAGGAAGATGGAACTGGCTCTGAGGAAGATGGATCTGGTTCAGAAGAAGAAGGAACTGGTTCTGAGGAGCTTGGAGCTGGTTCTGAGGAGCTTGGAGCTGGTTCAGAAGAGCTTGGCACTGGTTCAGAAGAAGATGGAACTAGCTCAGAAGAGGAAGGAACTGGCTCAGAAGAGCTTGGAGCTGGCTCAGAGGAAGAAGGAGCTGGCTCAGAGGAAGAAGGAGCTGGCTCAGAGGAAGATGGCACAGGAGGCTCATCACATTTGTACGATGGTGGGTACTTGCCTGGGTGTTTCTTAAAGTCGTCGAACCAGTAAATGCCTGGGAAATCTGTTTGAGATCTGTTGTTGTTGTCAGCATTGTTGCACCCGCTGATCAAATCAAACGCAGAGTTACCATGCTCTTGGTGCCAGTTGCTTGAACAATATTTGGCGGCTGAACCTTGGCAGTACTCGTACTGAATCTGGAAGTTTGGCATCCAACGGATGTGGGGGTTGCTTGGGTCCTGCTCAGCATAGATTTTGAAGGTGACAGTCCAGTCGGTAGGGTTGTTGATTCTGTACGTGTGCTCATTGTGTCCATACAATTGAACAGTACTGCCATCTGGAGATTTCAGACCAATGATCTTCAAAGACCATAACTCATCGATAGAGATCTGCTTGTCAGCATGCACATGAATGGTGATCTCGTAGACGTTACCATAGACGTACGTCAGCTTCAACACATCCATGTAGTACCTGTCTGTCTGCTGTGTCTGGCTGTGGTACGAGAAATCGAAGCAGGGACAGCCATTTTCAAAAGCCACTGGCTTGTGTTTGAATGTTCTTGGGACTAGCGCAGCATCAGGAGACTCTGGCAATACGGCAGCCTTTACAACACCTTGCGCCATCACCAATGTGGTGAACGCTTTCGCAACGTTAGATCCACTAAAAGAAACCATTATTGTGCGCGGATTTGAGTCTGGGCTTTCTGCTCTTTTTAGGGTTATTACAATTGCAATTTACAATGGAACAGGAGGCTCAAAACAGCTCATGCTGGCATTGAATACATCCCTTCTAACCTCTATTTATAGCCGAACTCCTCCAGTTATTTGCACAAATCCTCATCCCTGTCATCGACCTCTAAACCCCCACAACATCGCCGACTGCTTGCCTAAAATCAACCAACAAACGTTGCTCTACAGTTCTCTCCACCGCCGGACTTTCTGTGAACTTCGAACGGCCAATTGCACCTCACCGTCCTTGTTCAACACTATCAACCGCAGGTCTTCCACTCTGACATCCGTGTTTTTTCCCACCTGATGTAAATCCGCAGACGTCAGATGAGCAGACGGGAAATCTATAGACCACAAATCTTGCCCTTCAGATCCGACGCCCACTGTCTGTTTTGACCTACTATTGCCTCCTAGTCACAGCACGTCCTAGGATATTCCAAGGTCGTTGTTGTAAACCAACATCCCGAGCGCAAAAGTTTCCCTGTTCTCTTGTTGAGAACCGTTCTGTGTAGATCATTTTGCACAGAAACACCGAAACCCCTCTATTCCAGTTAGAACCTCCTGTACTACAAACTGCACAGACTTTGTCAAAAAACCGATTGTCTCGGACCTGTTGCCGAATCTGGAACCCACAGAACTATGCACCATGCATAATCAATCCCACTGGTTTCTGTGTATTTTGCACTAGCCACGCTGTAGATCTCTGCATCGTGGTAGAGATGACGTACGCACGCTTTTTCCAGATCTGCACGTCTGCATTACTTCAACGGGTGTCATTTTTACTAAGCCCGTTTTTTGCCTTGAACAGAGATCTACGGTTCGTAGAATTTCCGGAGCAGCAGAGCTCGCAATTGTTTGTTCTTTCGGAGTGGTGGAAGCTTGATAGTGGGATTCTGGACTCTTCGCAAGAATGTAGAGACGTCCTTTGAGCAATATTACCCACGGCTTAGTGTGGGGCGCTGGCATGGCAATTGCATCGAGGCGTGGATCTGTGGCAAAAACCGGGTAACGAGCGGACTTTCTGGTTTCCTTTCAGTGCTTTCTCCCGCGGTGCCAGCGTCTTGGAATCCCTGTCTATACGTGCAAGAATGGCAACCATGTGATGTTGATTTGTCAGTGCCGAGCATACCGCGCCATTGTGTTATGGTGTGGTCGGTTCGGTTCCCTTGCGAAGCGGGCAGGCAATTTCACTTTTGCTCCACATGGTGATCTGGGTCATGTGATCAGAAATGAAGCTTTGTCAGATGTCGGCCGTAAATCTCTGAGAGATCTTGGTTGTGCTTGGTGCAAAATCCGAGCGCTTGGCCCGATGCGGAAACCGGGACGTAAACCTGTGTTTACCTTTTCGGCCCAAGACCCGAAACGGTACAATCTGGAGCGGATCTACTTGACATAACCGTATCACACGCTTGTGTTGACCGTGCTGTAGGAAATATATCCAAAAGTGAGCCTTTTTACTGCAGCAGAGCGTCTTGGCTTCTGTGTAGCCATTTGTGGGCTCTCATGGAGAGATCCGTGAGCAGTAGTCGTTTTGCTGAGGAGTGCTGTCTGGAATTTGCCATGAAACTGCGTTGTATTTGCAAAGTCAGGTGATTTACGTCTGGGTATCGGGTGAGGCGATGCTGCATCGTACGAAGATGTGTTGTTGCGCGGCCAGGCGCGGGATGCGAGGCGGTCCAATTCGTGCAATTCGTGGTCACGTGACTGTGGAGTAAATAATCCGGGTAACTATTTTTTAACTAGATTGAACAGTTGAAACTCTGGTCGCAGCATCGAAGATGAGCATCAGAGGAGCATCGCACGTTGAAAAAGGGGCTGTGAACAGCGGCCTGAGGTGAAAGTCACTTCAAGCTCGTCTCCAGCAGATCTGATATCCACTGGGAGCACATTACGCCAGTTTCACCGGAAAACTCCAAGCGAAACCCGTACCAGACGGGATTTTAGACTCAACATTGAGGGCCATCGCATCGGAACGGTCCTGATCTGCATGCAGCGATGTTTTACACAAGCGAGGGAGTAGAAAGGCTTTTGAAGCTGAATGTTGATGACGGGACTGATTGTGAAGGCCAGCGCAAAGAACTGGATAAAGAGTTGAAGTTTGGTGTCAAAACGTTAGGAGCACTACTCACAACGGTTCCTGGACGGATTGTGTTGAGACACCTGGCACAATTGAAACAGCAGGCTGTGGAAGATACCTCCTGTTTGCGCAAAGTTGATCCCAACTGGGTTTCACTGTTCAAAATTTGGAGTTCAAGCCATGAGATCTTTTCCTTGTTCCTAGACTGGCTGATACGCCAAGAAATGGATACGATAGATATTTCTAGCTACTCCCAGCCTAGCTACAAGATAAAATTGAAATTTCTGATACCATCTGAACTGAAGGGTTTCACTGCGCCTCTGTGGGACTCATCCAACATTTTGCACGAATATCTGGTCGGCGCGTATGCTTTGATTACTGAGCACCTAGCAGCGTCTTCAAGTGCTTTTGATGAATTTCTACTCGACACCAGAAGAGGTATTGAGCTTAGAGGCTGTTTCACTTGGTTTCAACTGCTGGAGGATGAAAACACTGATGTGAATGACGTTGAAGAAGTAAACAAATCAGTATCAACCATTTTTGCAGGTCTTCACTCTTCGTTGCCATCTAAACTTTCTCAGTTCTGGAAAACAAGCTCTAGTAAAGGATTCGAAAATGTTGATCAGAATGCAGGCATTGTCATCAATCCTTCCATGACTTTTCTGGAAAGACTTCCTCGGGTCCTCGGGCTGGATCATGAATTATCACCGTTACTACAAGAACAACTCAGCTATTTGTACATGTTCTCAGATCCAATGACTCAACCTCCGTCCAATGATCAGCATATAATCTCCTTGGATCTACTGCACGAATTATATCTGGGAAGTTTAGTTCCTCATATAAAACAGCAAATTCCGGAGTATCAGACTTTTTGGACTCTGCATGCTCAAGCAAACTTGGAAAAGATTATTGCGGCCTTACTCACAAAGCTCAAGATTTGGGACTTGGAGCAACTGGAAACAGTGCTGCTTGATACTGAAGAAAATCCAAGAAATTATAAATCTCATATCTCTTCCTGGATTCCTACAGACCTCTCTTGCGCGGAGCTGGAAGTTCTTTATATGATGTGTGGACTGATATTCTATGCAATCTATAAGATGCATTCAGACCAACCAGTTCGGTTGAATCCCTTCCTTGCATTAATGATACAGGCATGGAAGGGACTAACGAACATTCTCCTCATAGGGCTTGAAATAGATCGCTTTGAAGAAGCCGAACAAACCTTCAAGACACCAATTTTGGTAAACTCTGTTATCCGTAGCGCTTCGGCAATACGATCTATAGTGGCTACGATCTTGAACGATCACGTTGTGGTAAAAAAGCATGATTTCATGCATGTCCCATTCGCTGCTTTCATGTCTCCTCATGGAAGGAGATTGTGTAATGGGGCAATCTACACGTTTGAGTTGTACTATTTTGTTGCATTGTTGCCTTCCGGAATGGAGTATGATAGAATTATAGAGCTGCTTTCGGGAATACAGAAGGGTGATAGAATTGATGAAGATGTCAGGTACATGTTTGATTACGAACACTTTGACTTTAAGGATAACGCTTCTGACTCAGTAATGGACGATGAAGGTAACATTATGTGGAGCAAAGAAGAGTATAGTGAACGACAAAGATTTAAACTGTTGAGGGCATTCTACAACCGTTGCAAGTGCAAGTTTAGTGATGATAGTTCTGACCTTGAGGTACATGGCTCAGATCTTCAAGTTGAAACAAAGACCCTACCTTTTCCTGACGAAACCAAATCGGAAGATACTGGTGACAAACTTCTGCAGTTGAGGGCTCATTCAAAGTCTAAGTTCTTTGGTGTTATTAACAAATCAGGCTATGATCAGAATGGAGATGATTGGAGAGACATTCCACGAGGTTTAAACTTTTATTTTAATATCAACAATGAGTTTGTTTTGTTGAAGTCAAAGGAGTTCAATACTATTCTTCGTCAGATATCTTCATTTCGTGTTACAGAGGATGTACAACGTGCACTTTTGGGTACAGTGGCAGCGACGGTAAAGTCGGAACAGGTCAAGCACCTTTTACACGAGGACCCATCTTCGGTCAGCAATAGATCAGAGACATGTGTTTCTGATATAGTAGAGGCTATCTTTGATGGTTTGTCCAATAATAAACTTGATCGAACCATTAATGAATATAGCATCCTAGGGTGGCGAATCATTGATGAGTTATTAATGGCCTATGATTATAGAAGAAAGATCATCATTCTGCTAACTCACGCTGTTCCTTCCGTCGCATCAATTCATTACATTTTTGAGCTTCTTTTTGGATTAAGAGGCAATACATCTAAGCGTTACGAATTCCAATCCAAGTTGAATACGCAGCTGGGTATTTTTGTGGAACGTTCCTCGAGCGAATACGATTTCGTGGACAGCATTGAATTTTCAAGGCAAGGTGCCATAGAGCTCAGCCCGATCGAAAAGGAGATGCTTTTGTATGAGCTCCTTACGCATGTTTTCTCCCATCTTCTTAACAGGTGGGAAGAAGTAAATGTCGACTCTACAATTCCACTCGCCACAGGTAACCGGATACCTGTGATTCCTACTAACCACCGCTGTAGCCCTGCCCATAGAGTGGAGACCTTGATCATAGTGAAGGTTTTATGCGTTTTAATAGAAGAGGTGTTGGCAGATTCAGAGTTCGAGTTCGTGCTGGAGGAGGATTATATATTCGAGATGGAGGCATTTTTGACCAGGATGTCGACTGTTTCTGCAGAGGCAGGAACGGCGTATTCGACCTTGAAATCTCTGATGTTCGAAAAGAGCTCGCGACCCAAGAAATCTCAAGATTATTCCTCAGAAATGGAGCCTGATCTTGCGATGGATCAGATGCCTCTTGATTTCACTAACTTACACCTCGATGAAACTGAGGTATCCCTTGAGCCCAAAAACATTCCAATGACAGCGGTCATGGGTTCGGGTGATGTTATGTCTAGAATGCTTCCAGTGGATACTATCGATGGAATGGATGCTTCGAAAGTTTTCAAGTATCTCTTGGCGAAGTACCCATTTTCTTACCAGACTCCAGTTTATGGAACGAGAGTGATCGAATACGATGATACTATTCTCCCGCTGGACCCTAAGACCCACGAACAGCAGCATAAAGAATTCTTGGAGTGTTTTGACATCAGCTACTTGGATGTGTTAGAATACCAGCAAAGAGAAGCTGAAGAAGAATCTGATGACCTCACTATATAGAATACAATTGCTTGAGCGATTCTTTCAATACGATGAGTTTGTCTTTGATGCCCAAAATATAGTACATAACGTCCTCCTGCATAAATGCATTACGCTGATCCTGAAGGATTAATAAATGGTTCTCTAACTCAAGCAGTTGAGTCTCTACTTCGAAAGAGTCTGATGGGACAGGTTCAAGGACCAATTGGCGAATTTCGTCCGTCAAAGGCGGCAGCATGAGCTTTTTTTGTACAAACTTTTGGAACAAGTTTGTACGTTGAGTTTGATCCATTCGCTTGAAGTACGCTATTAGTTTGGCTCCGAACGTCTGTTGATCTTTCTTTGGGATTGTATCGTTAATATCCAGGTTTTTGAACTGGTCTTTATTTTGTCTCTTGACGTCTGCGAAGAGGGTAGTTGAGTCTATGTTAGCTTTGGATATTATGTGAGAAAGATAATGGTATTTCGTGGGTGTCAATTCCTCAGTAGATAATTCGGTAGCAGTGTCGTCTAATGATTCGCCTGAGTCGTGAGGTGATGCCTTGGGCGAGGCTTCCGGTATGCTTTCTTTGTCGGAATGGTCTGATGACTCGTCGTCTGACGACTCGTATGCTGCCACCAGGGCTGTAGGAGGCTTTTTGTTGGATAATAATACCTGCTCATTTGGCTCGTGTAAATTCTCTTCTGCTGGCTCCTCTGCTGGCTCTTCTGCTGGCACAGCAGGCTCATCGTGCAAAAGATCATAAATCTCCTGGTACACGTCTCTTTCCGGACGGCAAACGTACCCACGGGCAGTGCCCACAAGCAGTGCTAAAAGCATGGGGTCCACTCTGCTGAGCATTTCTTGGCTGCTGGTGTCTGTCAAGGTATAAGTGGACTCGCAGGAACCAGAATCAAAGTAAAACTTCGTGCCGTCTCGCAGCAAGACCAAAAACCAGCCGTTTTTCAAAGGCAGCGCGTACAGGGGAACTTTCTGCATCCTCTCCATGGCTCCAGCTTCATGGTAATCCTCTGGTTTGGTCTTGGTAGACCTTTTTGTCCTGGTGTTGAAGTAATAAAATTCACCAGATGGCTGTTTAAACCGCCTCCATTCACTCATTTCTCATGGGGTTTTCTCGCTGTTTTGCCCAAACAGCACTTTTCAAACCGCTCTACCGTCTCTTGCTACTCTCTATTAGCCATCATGTCCTCAATGCTCTCTTAGACAACTTTCAAATCTTGCAGTGTGTTCATTGATCGCTCCAACCTTGAACCATTAAAACGAAATTAATATCAAAACTAGAACCTTGCCAAGTGGCAAACCTTAATCAAGAAGACAGAAACGAGAATAAAGGGCTTCAGAGCTGGGTGAAGAGGAATTGAACAGTGGATTGATCAACAGCAGGGTTTCGAGTAACTCTTGAGCGTGATTTTGGTGGTGCTACGGCAAATATAAAGCATTATACACAGAGTTTAAGGATATGGGGTCTAGAAGGTACGATTCAAGAACTACGATTTTCTCGCCGGAGGGCCGGCTGTACCAGGTGGAGTATGCGCTGGAGTCTATTTCACACGCCGGGACTGCGATTGGGATCATGACAGAGCAAGGTATCGTGCTGGCTGCGGAGCGGAAGGTGACGTCGAAGCTTTTGGAGCAGGACACGTCCAGCGAGAAGCTGTACAAGCTGAACGACAGCATCACTGTAGCGGTGGCAGGGCTGACGGCAGATGCGGAGATCCTGATAAACACGGCGCGGGTTCAGGCGCAGAGCTATCTCAAGACGTACAACGAGGAAATTCCTGTGGAAATGCTGGTCAGAAGACTCTCGGACCTGAAACAGGGCTACACGCAGCACGGAGGCCTGAGACCCTTCGGTGTGTCGTTCATCTACGCGGGCCATGACGACCGGTACGGGTACCAGCTGTACACGTCGAACCCCTCCGGCAATTACTCTGGCTGGAAAGCGATCTCTGTCGGCGCAAACACGCAAGCGGCCCAGACGCTGCTCCAGATGGACTACAAAGAAGATTTGACGCTAGACGGTGCCATTGAGCTTGCACTCAAGACTCTGTCGAAGACCACAGATTCCAGCGCTCTCACGTACGATAGACTCGAATTCGCGACCATCAGCAAGGACTCGGAGGGCAAACTATGCCAAAAGATCTACAAGCCTGCTGAAATCGCAGCGCTGCTAGAGAAGACAGAGATCGTTAAGAAGGATGATGAATGAGCCTGCTCCAGAGCTCTCAAAGCAGCTCAAAGGAACCTCCTGGTGTGTACTGTCTACATAAAAGCATCTACGTAAAATAAGAACTGCGAAATCGAAAACGGGTTCTCTACGCTTTGATCGTTGCACAGCTTGCTCCAAGAGCCGTTCCACGGTCCCAAGCCTCCTTCAGCAGCAGCTGCTACACCCACAAACATGAAGTAAGTGCTTTGGCGTGGCTAATAGCCCGTTCTCAGGCCCAGGTCAGACCAAATACTAACCTAGCTGTTCCGCGATGAGCTGTGGACTCTCGAATGTAGAACGTTCTTCATCACAGGCGATGTTCCTGTCGGGTACCAGGTGCCGCCGTTCCCATCGCTGTACTGGCCCATGCGGAACGACAAGTTCCACCTGGCATATCTGTACTACTTGCCGGACATCTGGCGGTTTACCGTGTTTTGGACCATGCTGCTGTTTGGATTGGTATACGGAGCAGCAGGCGTTATCTCGTGGATTACGCACCGGAGAGTGGTGTTTGGGATCTGGATTGTGCCGTTCTACGTGCTGATGGGTCTTGTGCAGGCTTTCGTGTCTGGTACCGTGGTGGGCGTGGTTTTGGCCATCATCTACAAGGCAGGGCTCTTTGCGATGTCTACTTGGATCCCTCTGTGCTGCGGCGCGCTGCAGATCCTATTCAACGTGAGCACCAGCTATTCCATGACCAGTCCCATCATATAGAGCGGACACTAGAAGCCAGCTGGATCAGATTTTGGTCTTGTGACCTGGGTCTTGGTCATCGCATGTATAAAAGCCTCGAAGCCCACGATCATTGGGCTTACTTGGATAACTTGCCACGTAACGGCTGAAACTTGGTGGTAAGGCGGCCTACAGCGACCCACAGCGACTGGTGTGATCACAGACAGCTGTTTACCAACGTACGAGATGCCTTCTGTGGAAGAGAGCGTAGCTACCATCAAGTCAGAGCTCAAGTACTTGAAGGAACAAGGTTCCTTGAGCGAGTCTGCTGTAAAGGACATAGAAGCGTTGCTGCCCAGGCCCAGACCGGTGCCAGCGGTTGGGAACCAGGGTTCTGTGGAAGTGGTGCAAGCGCTGTATGCATTCCAGCCACAGCAGGACGGAGACCTAACGCTGCAGCCCGGCGACACGATAGAGATTCTCGAGAAGCTGAGCCCCGAGTGGTACAAGGGCCGGTGCAACGGCCAAGTGGGCGTGTTTCCTTCTAACTACGTGCAGCCAGTGCAGGGCCAGCGGCAGGAGGACAAGGGCTCGATCGTTTCCATGCCCTCGCAGGTGGCTTCGCCCGTGCAGATGGCCGGGCCTCCACAGTACGGTGGGTATGGCGCCCCGATGGTGCAGCAACCCCAGCAGTACCCTCCACAGTTCACTGGGTACTACCAGCAGCCCATGGTGCCTGCGCAGATGCCTGCACAAGAGGCTGCGGCGGTGCCCCAGCAGCAGCATCAGGGCTCTGATGCGCTCAAGAAGTTCGGCAGTAAGCTGGGAAACGCTGCGATCTTCGGTGCAGGTGCCACGCTTGGTTCAGACCTGGTCAACGGGATCTTCAGGTGACTGGCCGTCTGGCAGATGCTTGTATTTGGAGTCTATATAACTGAGCCGTACATATGATGAATCCTGTTCACTACGCAGAGCTTGGCCCTGGCCGAAGAGTTGTGGTCGCCCAAATCGACGCAGTCCCGGGCCCAGGAGTCTGCATAGCTCTTGGGCAAGAACTTGGCCATGGTCATCTTCAAGGAGGCGATCTCCAGGTTCAAAACCGCAGTGCTCCTCATGCGGTCCTCGTGCGAGCCCAGCAGCTGGCATTCGTCCAGGTCCAAAATCCGTTCAATCTCGTTCAACGACCGCTTGATCCTGAACCGAACACCCTCGGAGTCCCGGGCCCATTCGAGCCCCGAGTTGATCGTGTTGGACACTGCATTTTTCAGCGCCCACAGGATCAGAAGCGCCGGCAGAAGCGACACGATGGAGAACAGCAGCTGCTGAGACTTCATGAGCTTGTTAATTCCGTTCATGGCCATCGACCCGTCCACCTTGACCTTCTGCAGCTGGATCAGCAACGACCGCACCATGTTGTCAAACACCAAGCTCTTCACGGGACTCTCGATCTGATGCTCGTAGATCCGCATGAACTCGTGCAGGTCGCCGTCCATGATCTGCTTGGTGATTGCCTCGACGTTAACGGCTTCGGCAGAACTGGCGCGGTCTCGGAGAAACTCCACGATCATCCGGACTAACGAGTTGAGCTCCGAAGTGAGATTTTCCGGGCTGGTGACGTATAATTCTCCGGAATCGAACCGGACCGTGTCCCAGATCTGAGTGAGCGGGGTCCAAATCCAGTTTTCAAAAAGTCCCGAGACAAACTGGTACATTCCTTGGGACACCACTCGCCACATGGATTGTCCGTTCTGTACCAATGTCCTTAGCAGCACAGGTCCGTACACAGCCACCACGGACAACTGGAACCATTGTCTTTGGAACCAGGGCGGGATTCTGACGTCGGCGGGTATTTCGAAGCGGAGCTGCGAGACTTTGTCCATGTGGGACATGATCGAGTCCAGGGTAGTGACATGGTCTGCAGAGCGCGTGTCCTGCTTTTCAAACTGGGACAACTGTTCCCCCGTGGAAATCAAGAGCGAGTCTATCTCGGCGGCTAGTTTCTTGGACACGGCGTCAAGCTCAAAGTTGATGAGCCGCGCTGGAGTCGCCAAGATATCTGCAGCGTTAACCAGATCGTGCGCCTTCAAAGTCTTGGCGGTGAACATGCTCTTGAACGTGGAAAGCTGGAAGCCGCGGCGCCAGAACTGCACTGGGATCACGGTGTACTTCCACACAGAACCTCTTAGCTTTGCGTAGTAGTCGCGTGTCTGTGTCAGAGCGTGGTAGTGGTCCATGGACAACTGCATCGAGTGGTAGAAGTACAAGATGTCCGTGTAATGCAGGATTGTCTGGTACAAGAATTTGTCCGCGTCTGACACGGCCGCGGTCGTGTACGAGTCTCGGCCTGTGCCGCTGGCAGAGCTGTCGGTCATGAGGTCCGCCAGCTTCCTCTGCAGCATGTCCCATTTCGTGTCGTGTCTTGTGTTCTTGGCGATGGCGGCTACCACTTGGTCGGCTTCCTGTTTCAGTAGCAGTACAAACTCGTTTAGCGGTAGCGAGATATGCTTCTGGGTGCCCCAGTGCGCAAACTGGGCCTCAAGCGACTCCGTAACTCCGGATAGCCGCTGAGCTATGAGCGTGTCGTTGAGCATTGCGCGTATGTTAACTCCGGCGTCCACTCCGGCGTCCACTTACAGAACAGGCTGCCAACAATGGGATGGGATGGGATCGGATCGCAGCGAGGATTATGCGTTTCGCAGGTAAAATCCCTTTTTTTTCAATCTTTTTTTTTTCGCTGTATATCCAGATATCTCGCGGTGCGTTCTAACAGGCGTTCTATCTGGCGTTTTTAACTGGCGTTTTTAACTGGCGTTTTTAACTGGCGTTTTCACCAATCCTAGGATTGACTGTATTAATGATTAAATAGGTTATAAGAATTGCATGCATTAACATCAAGTGCAGTAATAAGCAGGCTTGGAACAATAGTTCACGCAAATAAGCTTCACATGGCGTCGGCAGAGTAGTCCTTCTTGGACAACTTTGCTCTTAGCGACTTCCCGTAGTAGTAGAAGCCGAATGGGATGAAAATCATGGCAGTAGAAATGAAGGCAAGAAGCCATGAGGCCCATTGCAGACCCAGGCGGTCGTACATCTGGCTCGTGAAGAGCGGGAACGCGGCACCACCAGCGGAACGCAAGAAGACCTTAGTGGCCAATGCGCTTGAGGCAAACATGGCGTAGCAGTCGATGATGTAGTTGTTCAACGAGTAGTAGATCAGCACCATACCGTAGCCAAAAGCAAGCCCAGAGGATGCAGGGCCGACCCAGATGATGTGTTTGTAGGAGGTGGCGCCCAGGATCCACAAGGCGATAGCTGCGAATGGCGCACCGATCATGGCGCCCAGCAAACGGTCCTCCGGAGTAGGCTTGCGCTTGTGGGCCAAAGCGACGTAGCGGGACTCGCACCAGGACGTAGTCAGCAATGCGGCCGAGGCGCCGATCAGGATTGGGATGAACATGAGCCCGATGATGTTGTCCTTGTACCCGTACAGTTTGCCGAAGATCACTGGGTAAGCGAAGAAGAAGGCGTACAGCAACGAGTAAATGAGACAGACGTAAAAGCACATGAGGTCCAGCACGGGTTCGGTGACGGCAAAGTACAGTGGTCTGAGCAGGCACGCACGCACGATCTCAGACAAGGAGAGGCCCTGGGCCTCCTGTTCTGTCATGATCTTTGGGTTTGACAGCTTGATTCTCAACCGTTTGGCTCTTCTCTTCAAGATGACCGGGGCGTAGGTCTCTGGGATCAGCGCGACGATGATCCACATGACGCCGGCAAACGCCATGTTCACCCAGAAGATCAGGTCCATTCTCTTTGTGGACACGGCAATGAACCCATTGACCAGCGGGCCGAACACTGGGCCGCAGTATGGCGCGTATGCGAAGAACGCAATGGCTTTACCACGGGTCTCAGCAGGGAACATGTCTGCGATGGATCCGCCGACAAGACACAGGCCCGAGGAGGACCACACGCCGCACAGGAACCGGCACACGAGCAAAGTGCCGATGTTCTTGGCCAGCGCACAAGGGATGTTGAAGATCACGTACAGCCCAAGCGAGATGATGTACGCAATTCTTCTGCCGTACAAGTCCGACACTGGCGACCAGATCAGCGGGCCCAACGAGAACCCAATCACCATCAGCGAGCAGGACAGAATGGCCACTTCCTCGCTGACGTGGAACTTGTCCTCTACGGTGAACAGCCCGCCCGTGATGCACGCAGACCCGTAAGCCACCGCGATCACCAGCACGGACAGCAAAATCGTGTAAGACCAACGCACCCACATGGGCCAGTTGTGCGGGTTCTCCGGGTCGTTGGTCACAAACGTCACAAACTCAATGTCCTTGTCAATGTGGCTGCCGGGGCCCTCCTCTTGGTCCTGGTCCTGCTCGTTCTTGCTCTCGCTGCTGGAAGCCTCCAGCCGCTCCATCTGCCGCGTCCGCGTCCTGGAGATCGCAGACGGCGTCCTGCCCAGCGAGTGCAGCGTGGCCACCGGCACAAGCCCCGTCGCTGTCTCCAGCGTGTACTCCTCGGGAAATATCGCATTCGCACTGCGCGACGTCGCAGGTGCGTTCACATCCGGAATCGGCACATCTGCCGTCAACCCCATGTCCTGCAGAGACTTGGCGGTCTCTGTGGGCACTAGCCTCAGCGTGCTGTTCCTGGACCCCTCAGCCCCGCCGTATGCCTCGGGCTCTGGCACATACGACTGCGGGAATTGCTCTTCATACGAGTCTATCGACTGTAACTCTTCGTTGTTCATCTCTCAACTAGACACTAGACACTAGACACTAGACAATAGACACTATCACTCTATCAATATACCCTTTAACCCTTGTAACACACTTTAAAACTCACAAATACCCAACAATTAACCCTGTGAACCCTGCTCATCGCATTCTCATCCTTCATTGCTACTTCTTATATTTCACTCCACAATGCTATTTCTAAATTTCAATATGGCTCAATTCTGTAAAGGTTAAGGTCTGGTCAAGCGGACTCCGAAACCAAAACAACGGAAAAGGGTGCAGCGGGCTGAGCCTACGCCCGGCCTGGGCTGGGTCCAGGCTGGGCCTGGGCAGGGGGCTAGGCAGGGGCTAGACAGGGCCTGGGCAGAACCCCCTGCCCAGGCTCTGCCTGGAAAATGGCTCGGAAGGCGCTGCGTTTCTTTCCAGAAACGGCTGGAAACCTCGGCGTAGCAACCGGCCCGGCAACCGGCCCGGCACGTCCGGGTAACGGAAATTGTTTGTTTACATGTCACGTGACGTGTATGGATTTTCCAGACGGTGAAATTTGGGCCAGCAAGCTCATCGGTGCGGCCCCACCAGACCTCAGACCTCATCAGGGCCTGGTGAGACCTGGTGAGACCTGCAAGCGTCAGCAAGGCGTAGGACACACGGCATGTCAGATCTGGAGTCCCAGCTGAAGGAGCTGCCCACACGCACGGCTCATGTGTACCGCAATGCGTGGCACAAGTACTGCGAATGGCTGCCTGCAGCAGCGCTGCAGGACGGCTACGACCGCGCGCTGTCGCACGAACTGATGGTGCGGTACCTGGTGTCGCGCGGGCCGCGGGCCGGCGAGGCCGCCGAGACCGTGGAGGCGCTGGTGTGGTACGCCGCAGCGGTGAACAAGAACGGCAAGCACGGGCAAGAGTACGTGGAGCGGTGGCTGCGGCCGCTGGTGAAGGCGCTGCAGTTCGACGGCACGTCCGGGACGCAGGTCCTGAATAAGGTCTCGGTGAACCTGTGGAGCCCCGGCTCGGAAACGCTGCAGTCCAAGCATTTCAAGACGTGCCAGGACAAGCTGAAGCTGCTGGTCGACTTCCAATGGAAGTTCAACGCCAACGTGAGCTTCGAGCAGCGAAGCTCGCTGTCGCTCAGAGAGCTGCAGTGCGTTCAGGACGACGGCCACACGCACAAGTGCGGCCTGGCTCACGTCAGTGACCCCTGCTTCGTCCTCATCCCGGATTTCGAGTCCCCACTCACTTGCCCAATCTTCACCATGGCCGTGTACTACTACCTGAGATTCCACGGCGTGAAGAAACACTACAAGGGCGACGGATACCGCATGCTCTCGGAGTTCAGCCATGTGCCCATCGTCCGCGGGAAATTGCTGGACCAGTACCCGCGTGAGCTCACCTTGGGAAACTGGTACCCAACGATATTCAAGTACTGCCAATTGCCGTACATCAAGAAGGAATGGTTCCAAGTGAATCCAGAACGGCCCCAGTTCCCCAGAGTCGACCGCTCGGATCTCTCAGACAAGTTTGCGCCAGACACTGTGTTCGGCATTCCAGACGTCTTCGTGGAAAAGATGAACCGTACCAAATACCGTGCGTGTCCCCAGGTCCAACTGCGACTTTTCCCAACAGATCTTCCGCAGGATCTGCAACCGATCTTTGATCTTTTGAACTCGGTGCTGGTCACTAACCTCCCTTTTCTGTACAGAGTGTTCCCAACGCACGACATTTTCTTGGACCCGTCACTCAAGACCCCACAATTGCTGGCTCACATCACTGGACCAACCCCAATTGACATAGAGTCCCAGAAATCGTTGCTGGCTCTGCTAGTAGACAGGTCGGGGCTTGCAACTGAGGTGGCAGGGTCATTAGACGTTAAAACAGACCACGCTGGTTCAATCAGCGTCGCTGCCGCTTCGCACGGGTCGCAGGACAACTCTTCACATAATTCGTTAGAAGTGGTCAAGTCGGAATTGCAAAAAATGATCCAACTGCAGACTACAATGGCCTTCTCGCAGCTCATCACAGTGTTGTTGGAAATCTTTAACAGACTCGATTTCAAACGATCAAATAAACAGTTCGTACTGGATCTTTTACAATCCTGCAAGACAGACGTCAAGAGACAGCTCCAAGACCCAAGGGCAACTGCAGAAACGGATACCTCGCTTGATTCAAGCGATGAGGACTCGGTCCACCATCCACCTCCGAAAAGACAAAAACCAGATTACAAAGAGGACCCTTTGTCTGAGGACGAGGGAAACATGGAAGAGCTGGCTCAATTGGTGAACCAACTCATTACAAGGAAATTCAACGAAAACCTGGAGCAGCAGACAGACAGGATTCTGGATGCGCTACAGCCAACGCTCAGGGACATGGTTCGTGCAGAAGTCGCTGAAGTGCTCACGGGACCCATCCCGGAATCCTCACCAGAGGTGTCGCGCAAGACTCCAATAGAGGATGCACCTACCACTGCAGAACTCGAGTTTCAAATGAAGCCGAACAACAACAATATACAGGACATTGTACTCGAGTGGTTCACCCCAAACCCAGAGTGCGTACATTCGATGAACAAGAAATACGGCAATAAATGGCGTCTGTCAGAACCTAATCGGTCGATATACAAGACTACGAAACCTTTAATCCAGTACTACATCCACCTCATAAATGATAAGAAGATGGACAAATTTGAAGCATTCAAAACTCTAGAAGCGTTACAACAGAAGTATGGTTCCATATTGTCCATGTCTTCCATTTTGGATGCCGATAAGAAGAACCGGTATGAATCCATCTCTAAGATCACGTGACTCTATATTTTGTTATACGTTTAAAGTCTCTTCACCTGTTAAGGATGAGTTTCAACGAACACTGTCAATTAGTGTACAGTGTTTAGAGCACTGAAACCTTGTTGTACTGCTGTGTATATGTCTATCACTAATTCTTTGATATAGCTTATGTTCACAAAGGAGTTTGAAGGTGTTTCACTATGATAGTGCTACACCAGGTGCTATATCAAGTGCTTTTATGGTGTATTCTTTGGCATGTCGGAATATGTCATTCGTTTCGAATAGACAACTATGTAAAGGGCCTGAACTCGATGCCTCCAATCAAATCACCAAATGATTTGATAGATTCCGAAAGGACATTGCCTGATGGAACGATTCCTAGATACGTGCTGGACCATTGTCCGTTGATTCATCTGTACAGCGAAGAGAGGTATTTTCCAGGTGACATCCGGTCGTTTGTGCCATACTTCAGGCTGCTGACGGCAGATAACAAGCTGGTCCTAGATCAACCATTGAAGATCACCGATCTGACCAAGAACTACAACGTTTCAGGAGAAATAATCTCCAGTGATTCGCTCTATCTTGACACTACCGAGAAATTCGAGGAAGACCCGTCATGGTTGCGCGGCACGCACCCTGAATACGGTACGGGGCTTACGCGAGACGCATCTTCAGTTTTGATTGTTGTAGATAAGGGCAACGGCTGGGTGGATGCATACTGGTTCTACTTTTATCCCTTCAATTTAGGACCCTTTATCATGGGTTATGGGCCGTGGGGCAACCATCTAGGCGACTGGGAGCACTCTCTGGTGCGTTTTTATAAAGGTGAACCACAGTACATTTGGATGAGTGCGCATGGCGGTGGGGCCAGCTACACCTACAAATGTATTGAAAAGAAAGACAGATGGAGAGTGACACCTGAGGGCAAATTTGACAAGTCCACAGTGATCAAGAGGCCTTTGCTGTTCAGTGCTAGAGGAACACACGCGAACTATGCTAGCGTGGGACAACACGCCCATGATGTGCCCTTCTTCTTTAGCGCTTTAAGTGATTTTACGGACCGAGGCCCGCTGTGGGACCCATCACTGCGGTTTTACGGGTTCACCTACGACGGTGAGTCGTTCCATGAGAAGCCATGTCAAAATATTGGTACCTCGTGGCTGTATTTTCTTGGTCAGTGGGGCAACAAGCAGTTGAAATGGAATGATCCTCGACAGAAATGGTGTCCCGTGCAATGGAGATACATCGACGGTCCCAAGGGTCCTGCGGCCAAGAACCTTGTTAGAACCTCGCTGTGCGAGCGCAGTAAATGGTGGAATTTCTGGCACGGGTGTCCAGTTCGCAGAATTATCAAGAGAGGTCAGGGTCTGGATGCAGAACGTAACGATCTGGTAGGTGACAATTGCGGAATAGCTCTCTACAGGATACGGCCCAAATGGCTACGCAGCATCCTGCGGCTGATCACCTGGAGAGGTGCGTTCTGTGCAGTTATGGACTACTTCACTGGGTGATCTGGGGCAGTGTGCACGTGACTTGTATCAACACTTTTCTTAAGACATGACTCTCGAGAAGCTTCTAGAAGTGCCAAGAACCTTCGATGATTAAGGTTATAGGAAAGTGGCAATGCATCTTGACCATTAGTCATTGGGCAGAAAGGTTGGATTCTGATCGAATAAACTAGAACAAGTAACTGAAGCGAGCACCAGTATGATTTCGAAATGTCGTTTTGGTATTTAAACCTGGGTAGCTGCAGACTTGAACATAGAGTGATCAGATCTGATGAGTGAATCGCAACTGAACTTACAGCAAACCAAGCAACCAAAGCTACAACCCAAGATTTTCGCAGATATTAGAGAAGCAATGTTTGCCTGTACCGTTCCTGAGATTTCGCCATTTGTCTTCTCGCAAAACTGCCCATACAAGAAAAGACGGACCGTTTATGAGCCAATTAGACCAGCAGACGTCCGGTACGAAGTGAGACATTTACCCGACGAGATCATCGTGGATCTCAAGAAACAGATACCCAAGGAGTATGTGGATAACTACGTTTTGAGCAACGTGAGAGAGTACAAAGACACGCTGCCCCGTTACAAGCTTGTTACCGACTGGTTTGGTAACCAATACTACGTTGACAACGAGGTCAGTCCGGACACCGTGTTCAACGACGTGCTGCAGAATATCGACTGGAACCAGTTCGGGTCTGCGGTCGGCAAGAAACTGTTCCGTGACTACGCACTGCAGCTGAACCACGCAGGAACAGAGCTTCAGGTCACGAGTAAGAAGGACAACATCGATCAGGTCTTTGAGCTAGACGAAGAGGTCGATGACATCGAAGTCGTGAGCATAAAGGCATCGGAATCCCTGGAGGACGCCGTTCTGACTCTGCGTCTGCTAAAGAAACGCAACTACGTGCGCAACGTCAAATGCGAAAACGAGCCTCTGCCCCACGACGAAAAGGTGGAAACCAGAAAGAAGCACCACAAGCATCGCCATTCAAAGCCCAAGTCCGCTAAAAAGTCCGGACACAAAGTTGACGTCGCAGTCGAGACTCCAGCCCCAGAGCCTCAAACTCAGCTGCCGGTACAGAATCCCGTGCTGGAAGACGTCGAAGACGAAGAGCTGAGCAGGTTCCAGAAACAGCTCCAGCTGTCTCCCTCGGGCCACTCCATCCTAGAAGACATATAGCATGTAACATTATGTAGTAACCGAACCTGTCGTTAATGAACCAGCACAAAGCACAAGTGTCAAGCAAGCATCGCCTGCTCTTCCTGCACTTTGCCGACGTATCTGTCTCACTGCGTATTACCGCACACATCACACGCTTCTGTCAAGTACTCCGGGCGTGTGGCGCAGTTGGTAGCGCGCTCCCTTCGCATGGGAGAGGTCTTTGGTTCGATTCCGAACTCGTCCATTTATTTTTTTTAAATTACTTTCCCACACTCTCTGACCTCACTGTGTCCCATGCTCACTCACCCAGCCCAGTGAGCTGTCCAATTCGAGCATTTTTCGAGCCTTTGTTACCCATTGCAACGACCACGTTAAGTGCGGGTTTTCAAGCTGCAATGGCTGGCTGTTCCTTCGATAGCGAAGCAGCGAGGGTTCTTGTGGGCATCGCATCGGTCAGATTATTGCTGTAGAAGCACAGCTGGGATTAGTAAAAAGCTGATTCAATGGCTACTTTAGATGTGTGATACGCTGTTTGTGATTGCTAGGATTGCACGGTAGAGTATATAACGTTTTAGCAGAAGGATTTGGGTTCAAGAACCCTGGGAGAAGAGAGACCAGCGGTGCAGAACCAGTGCAGAACCAGTGCACAAGGCCAGCAGTGAGTGATGGATTTCTCTGATCTGCTATACCACCATGCGCTAGCGTTTGAAGAGGCAGCGCTGTACTACTATGAGCAGGGCTCTTTGAGCCAGCTGGAGCAGAGTCTTGACAGCATGATGAAGAGCCTGCGCAGAGGCGGGAAGCTGGTCTTTGTAGGGTGTGGGAAGTCGCACAAGATTATATGCAAGACTGTGGCGATGCTGACGTCTGTGGGGATCCCAGCGCGCGACCTGCATCCGATAGAAGCGATGCACGGTGACATGGGCTACTGCGAGGCTCGCGACACGCTGGTGTTCTGCTCTACGTCAGGCGAGACGGACGAGGTGCTGAACCTGCTGCGGTACCTGAAGGCCGAGGGCTCTGCGTGGGAGCAGTGCGTGCGTGTGGCAGTGACGGGCAATGCGCAGTCGACGCTTGCGTCGTACTGCCAGCACACGGTGGTCATACCGCAGTCGAGCAAGTTCAAGGAACCGCTGCTGCAGGCCGGGCTGCGCGCCCCCACGATCTCTACGTCGCTGATGGTCGCGATCCTGGACTGTGTGTGCATCGAGCTCAGCAAGAGGTGGTTTGGAAACGACCCGGTCAAGCGCGAGCAGTACTTCAACAAGCGGCATCCAGGCGGCGGAATCGGCAAAATCACCTCGTCTACAAACCTCAGACAGCTCGTCCAGCAGCCCACAGACTACCCAAGGCCCGCATACGACACATACGTCGTGCAAGCAAACGAAACTCTGTCCGAGACTCAGCTGCTTTCGCTGCTGCTTGCCTACGACTATATCCAGTTTCCTACTGCCGGCAGGACACCTACCTGCTTGCTGCGCGAGGAGCACAAGCACGCCGTCCGCTCGGGCTCTGTTGCAGACTGGTTCGCCCGCTACTTGTAAATATTTAGCCCTGTATACGCTGTAACCCTTGTGTCAACGATAGACTCGCTGAGGTTTCTCTTTTGATGCCCGTTTCTTAGCTTTAAGCTTTGAAACCGACAGACGCGTTCTTAAACACGGAAACGGCAGCCCCTTCGTCACTGCTACCAACCCGCATTGCTCGCCAGTCGGTGCTGCAAGTCTCCAAGTGCCCCTACAGATTTCTCAATAACCTCCTGCTATATAAACCAAGTACCAAGTTTCCTCGAATCCTCCCATATCTTCTAAACCACACCGAAACACCACTCTATCGCTTCAGAAAATCCGTCCCAGAACGATCCTGTTATCAGAATCACCATAAATCAAACGGCTTTGTCCCTTTCTGCTACACTTGAATCATACCATCTCAGCCTCTTTCAGACACTGAGATCGTTACGCTATCCAAGGAAAAGAAAAAACCCACAGCACCAAAACAGGAATACCGCTCAAAGGTGCCCCAAGAACACTACGAAAACGCGCTTACTGGACTCATAACTACACTAAGCTACCATCCAACGCTTCAAAGTACACAAAGCACCACAGATACGCGCTTTTACTGCAACATTCTTCTCTGATACTTCGGTTGTTTCTATTATCAGAGCTTCTTCCTGTTTTCGACAAAAGCTCTATCAGATCTTAGAAACGTATTATAGATCTTCAAGTTGTCACTACAAGTTTTAGAAACGGTTGAAGAGTAGTTAGAGGCGGATCAGCGAAGCGGAGCAGCGAAGTGGACAGTACAAGAGTGTTCAAAAAGATCATATTTAGGATCTAGAGTTTCCAAAGGAACGATAGAGGTGAATTTTGAGAGAGTTTAGGGCGTTTTGTGCGTAAGTCAGTTTTCGGTTTTGGATACGTATTGACCAGGGATGTCCAGGCAAGACGATTCAAGAAACCCTTTCTTCGACAGCTCGGAGCTGAATGATTTGACGAACAGCGGGAAAAACTCTGAGACGTCGCTGCTGCACAACGACTCGACGTCTGAATCGCAAGAATCGGTCGGGCGGAACCCGGCGCGCAACGCAGCCAGCGGGACCGGCGGGCCCAGCGGGGTGGAGCACCAGCCCATGTCAGACTACAAGGGTTACTATGCCAGAAACAACACGAATACTTCGGCCAGAGGACCCGCGAGCCAGCTGCTTCCGCCTTCACAGCCGGCCGCGCCAAACCACGGGTTTCCCTCCAGCACTTCGATGGCCTCAAACGCTATCTCTACCTCAGATATCATGTCTCCACCGGCTTTCGACAGGTACCCGCAGGTAGGTGCGTCGCGGGCCGTGTCTATGCATGTTGGTGGGACGCCACTGCAGGGCTCTTCGTCAGGAAACAACTCAAACTCTTCCATCAATTCATCTAACCCATTCTTATCCGACCAAGACTTCTCGCCCTTTGGCGGATACCCAGCATCGTCTTTCCCTTTGAACATAGAGGAGAAAGAGGACGACGACTATTTACATAACCCAGACTTGGAAGAAGACTTGAAATTGGACAAGAAGAGATTCAAACTGGACTTGAAAAACATGGATAGGAGATCAGCCGGTGGGTTGATCGGTGTGCTAGGACTCTTCCTAGGTGTGATTGCAGTCTTTGTTATCCTCCCCGTGGTGACATTCACAGGTACTGCTACTCATGGAAAACCAGAGGTGGTCGAGTTTTTGACACTGTACGAATACCCGCAACTATCTGCCATTAGAACTCAACTGGTTGACCCTGATACTCCAGAAGATGCTAAGACGGTAAAAGCCATGAATGGAGACGACTGGGAATTGGTGTTTTCAGACGAATTCAACGCCGAGGGAAGGACCTTCTTTGAAAACGAGGATCAGTTTTGGACCGCGCCAGACTTTCATTATGATGCCACCAAGGATTTGGAATGGTATTCTCCACATCAAGTGACTACCTCCGAAGGTACTCTAAAATTAAGAATGGACGCGTTCCAAAACCACGATCTATACTACAGATCCGGGATGCTTCAATCGTGGAACAAGTTATGTTTCACACAAGGAAGACTGGAGATTAGCGTTAACTTGCCAAACTATGGTACTGTCTCAGGTTTGTGGCCTGGTGCTTGGACGCTAGGAAATTTAGCTAGACCTGGTTTTCAGTCTACTACCGAAGGTGTCTGGCCATACACTTACGACTCTTGTGATGCAGGTATTACTCCAAACCAATCTTCTCCAGACGGTATCTCTTATCTACCCGGTCAGAAACTTTCTGCATGCACATGTGATGGTGAAGATCATCCAAATCTTGGTGTAGGTAGAGGTGCTCCTGAAATTGATATTATTGAAATCGAAACGGATACTAAGTTGCATGGAACTGGTGTTGGGGTTGCGTCGCAGTCATATCAAATTGCTCCATTCGACATTTGGTATATTCCTGACTACGATTTCATGGAAATCTATAACGAGAGTGTAACATCCATGAACTCATACTGTGGCGGTCCATTCCAACAAGCCGTGTCCGCGGTGTCCACTTTGAACGCATCATGGTATCAATTCGGACAAACAGCAGGTTACTTCCAAAAATATGCTATCGAGTACCTAAATGACAACAAAGACGGCTACATCCGCTGGCATGTGGGTGACAAGCCAACATTAACCATAAAAGCCACTGCTTTACATCCTAACGGTAATATTGGCTGGAGGCGTGTCTCTAAGGAGCCAATGTCTATAATTCTCAACTTGGGTATTTCAAACAACTGGGCATACATCGATTGGCTCTCGCTCTTCTTCCCTGTCACAATGTCGATTGACTACGTTAGACTATACCAACCTAAGGACAATGTAAGTGTCACTTGCGATCCTCCAGATTATCCAACCTACGACTATATCGAGGCGCACAAAAATGCTTACATGAATGTCAACATGACTAGTTGGGAGGCTGCAGGATACTCTTTCCCCAAGAACATGCTGACAGGCAACTGTAAGAGTTCGAAATTTAAAGCACCCACTGATTAGTTGGTGAGAACGTTTGTTCGAACACTTGCATGATACTGGGTGCCCAGCACTTCCCCGTCTTTCGAAAACGTATTCCTATGTGCTTACACTCATTAGAATAATACACCTGCATGAAAGGGTGCTGTCTCCTATCTCATCTATGTGGATCAGGTTGCAGAGACCTCACTTTTATTCTTTATACTACTTACTTATCTAGCTTATAACCTATATGTAAAGCAAGTAAGAATCTAACACTATGTAAAATTTTGGACTTAGCGTTTGAATGTTGATATTTGTGGCTCCGACATAGAAACCAAGAGTTCTAAAGCACTCCCCAGGCTCTACACAGCTAGGCTGCAGCTGAAGCTAGCTTGAGCTTGTGTTCGAGTGGTATTTCTGTGAAACATCAAATCGTACATAGTGACTACTTAAAAGCTTCTATCAAAACAACCCGTCAGGTTTTAAAGACAGTAAGGCATCGGATACATTGAAATCAGTCTAGTAGCTCCAATAACCGACCACTAGGCAAGTAGATCGCATTTTCAGATATGTCTGATGATCAGGGTACCGAGCTGAACTTCAGCGAGCTGGTCGGAAACTTGCTCGCAGAATCAGAGGATCATATTCAGTCGTTGGAGGAAACTCAAAAGACTAATGCTGATGAAGATCAGCATGAACACTCAGCTGACGTTGCTGATGATGATGTTTTACCAGATTTGATACCGCAGTCTCAGCTGCCAAATGAGGGGCCTGTTGCAGAACATGATCTTGCATCTATGGTATCAGCCGCGATACAGAACATCGACCAGGAGTCTGAAGAACTGCCCCAGACACAGGAGTCTAACGCTGAAATCAACAGTAAAGAGCAAGAATGGGCCAAGATTTTACGCCAAGGAATTTTACAGGCCGAGAATGACATGAACGAACAAGGTACGGATACCCATTTTCAGAGTTCGAATATTCAAACGGATGACCAAATTCTTGACCAGGATGACGAGAACCTGCGGCTTGCGATTTTAAACTCATTAGAACATTTGAATGAGGAGAAGAAGACGAAGAAACACTCTAAAAAGGAGAAGAAGTCAAAGGACAAGAAGAAGTCGAGCAAAAAGACAGATAAGGAAAAGTCAAAGAAGAAGGACAAAAAGTCCAAGGAAAGAAGAGATTCTAACAACGACGTATTGAACTTCGAAGATGTGATACAAGGCTTCATGGAACAGACGGAGACCTCTCAAGGAGCGACAATTAGTCAGGGTGACGCAAGCGTACCGATTGGAGATGCCGAGACCGAAGCTTTGGTCGAAGCTACTCTAAAAGCGTTTGAAGATCAACTGATAGGGGAACCCGTGAGCTCCAAGGCCAAAGAACCTTCCAAAAAGACCACAAAAAGCTCTAGCCACAAATATAATACAATGTCTTTGCCCCCACCGCTTCCAATGCCCTTCTTCCCCATCACTCAGAAACGGAAGATAAAATTCAAATCTGCGGAACAGAAGGCAAAGAACAAAGCTGATAAGGATGATTCGTCAAAATCAGATTCGCCCAAAAAGAAGAAAAAATCTAGTAAAAAGAAGGAAAAAGTTCAGGATGATTATAACGAAGATGAATTTTCTAAAGCTTTAGCAGAAATGGTCAGTCAAGTGGTAAATACTTCTTTACTTGATCAGCCACAACCATCTGCATCTGAAGAGGCAACTGCTACTAAATCTAGCAAGAAAAAGAGCAAGAAAAAGTCCAAAACCAAGAGTGCTGAATCAGTTGATAAAGTTAAGGCGAGAGAATCTAAGCAAAGTAAAAAGAAATCTACTACAATAGCCAAGGATAAAGATGAATCTGGAAGTATACCACTGGATCCTGAGCTGATCAGAGCAAGCTCATCTCAAACGAAGATTGACACAGCTAATAGGCAGGACACAACGGATGTGTCCACACTTAATGCCGACGACGGGTTTGACCTACATCAAATCATGCAGAATGCAATGACTTTGGCTTTCCAAGAACAAGTACAAAATCAACTCCACCCTTCTGTTCTAGAACGGTTTGATAAAGAGTTGTCTGAGAATCAAATCCCTTCAAGAATATCGGACAGATTATTACCATCTAGGTCATCTGTACGAACACAGTTCGTGCCACCAAAGAAGAAGAAGAAAGAAAAGAAGAAGGGAGAGCTCAAATTTAATAACATACACGGTGAGTTGCCGGTTAGCAAGTTTATTCGCTCGGATAAACAGACTATTGGATCTAAGATTGTAGTTTTCAAACCTCAGCAGATCAAAAGCACTTCTGCTGGCGGAAAGGTTTCTACAGAGCAGAGCCGGCTCAAGAATAAATTCACTGCAATCGCTAAAGAATGCGCCAAGAAGGCAAAGAAGTTGAATACCGAACGTAGACGGAAACTTAAGGACGAACAGAAACTTGAACGGGAGAGACTTAAGGCTCAAAGAAAATTGCTGAAGGAAGAGAAGAAAACGAATAGAGGCATTGAAGCGAAGATTCTTGAGGAGATAGTATCGAAAGGTCCTCCATATCCTAAAGATTTGTGCTTGAGTAGCACCGGGGAACCTAGAAAACCCTATCGGCGTTACACCGAAGATGAAATGAAAGTTCGTTCCTCAATGAGTGCAGAAGAACTGAGGCTGTATGACCTTGAAAGGGAACAAAGAGAACAAGAGAACAAAGAGAAACCCATGGGAATACCTGTCTATAAGCTGAAACAATTAGCTCTCTTTAATCCAAAATCAGGAGATTCTGTCACTGGGTTGAATGATATCAAAGGTTCTTTGGAAAAGGTAGGCTCCGGCAATAAACTGAAAATGGCATCTCGAAAAGTACCCAAAGATAAACATCAAAAGGGTGGTTTCGATCCTGCTACGAAAACCGTTGTTCATAGGGAGAAAATTGCTTTCCATCCTCCATGGCAGTTGCCTTTGTATCCTCCATTTGCATTACCTGTTGCCAAGCGCCCCAAGCACCATAATGTACAAAAAATGTCGAAGAGAAAACGAGCTCAGTATCAACGTACTTTATTGTCCTCAACTTTATTGCCAATTTTGCATACCTTACGTGCAGCAGCCAAAGCAACCGCATCTGCAGGTATGGATCCAAAAACGAGCAGAGAGCATCTGAGATCAATGTTGCACCAAGCAAGAATATCAATATCCGAAACTCTTCAGCGAACTCGTTCCTCAACTAATTCAACTCTCCACCATGTACCAGAGACCAAATCACCCGTCGTACAAAGCACCAGAACCAACGTATCAATTCCGATCATGAGACCAGTATCGAAAATCAAAACTGAGGCGTCTTCCAGTCCTTCACCTGTTCCAACTTCAGAGCCCACAAAACAAACTCTAGTCAAGTCTCAAATGAGCTCATCTGTTGAATCAAAGGAAACTGGATCAAATGAGAACTCTCCCAGATTGGGTGCGAAGCGGTCTAGCGAAGACGCTGAAAATGAAGCTGATATACGACAAAACGTGTCAGAAGTGATAAACAAACTATCAACTCTCATCCCTTCTCTAGCAAGATCTAACAATATGCCGATTCTCCCGCTCAAAAAGAAACAAAAATCTCTGATTAACTTGGATGAAGTGAGAATTCCGATTACCACAACAGGTCGGGCCTCCAACCTAAATCTCACAAAAAGTACTAAAAAATCTCAGCAGTTGTCTGTTCCTCTTATCAAGATGGAAGAAGACACTACAGGATTAGTTGGTTTATCAACTGCTAAAAATACAGATGGAGATGTTGTAGTGGTTCAGGAAACTAATTTAACTAAAGCTAGCGACAATAAGGACATCATAATGGCTTCCCCCGCAATTCAGACGTCCAAGAAATCTCTAGACACTTTTAATAAGCACAAGTTTTTGCTTCCTACCACTGACCCGTCTGGTAAAGTCATAAAATATACCTCTGTGATGAAAAGACTTAAGGATTATCTGTCACCTACGGATCTGACTCGTCTAAAAAAAGTCAAGGAAACCTACCGAAAGAGGAAATGGAGGTCAGCCAATGCTGATAAGAACAAAGACTTGGAACTTAGAACCAGAATTAAAATGGCGGCGAAGAAAGAATTTGGGGAATCTGACAGTGAAGCGAAACGGAAGTGGATTGCGTCAGAATATGAAACTAGAAAAATAAAATTAGAATTGGACACTTCTTCGAAATCAGGAGGTTCTGTTATTGTAACGGACGAAGAACTCTTAAATATGGTCGCCATTTCACTGGAGAAACTCGAAGTAGCAAGGTCGATAGAGAAGGACATTCAAGATGAAATATACAAGAATTCTACGGAAAGAACGAAGAAGAGGCAAAAGCCAGAAGTTAATGCTGCTGCAAGAAGTCTGAAAATCGCAATAGATGACGAGGGTACAAAGACGGATGATTTATCGACTGCATTGCCTGAAAATTCTGCTCCTGATTATAATAACTCCGCTAGCCAATCGGTACAGATCCAATCACTTCCGATAACCGAACAAAGTATTGACCCTGTATTGGCTCCACAGAAAAGAGGAAGAGACGATCTTCTATCTTCACCAGAAGTAATCGCTGTAAATGAACCTGCTTTCAAGAAGAAGGCTCTATGATTAACTTTCAAACACTTGGATTATAATTTCTACTTCATTTCGTAATTTCAACCAGCTAAGCAATAGCTTTCAATAATTTATAAGTGGGTATTTATGTATAGAATTCAAAGGACGATTATTTTCAGTTTCACCACCCCTGATACCAGGAATAAGCTCTATGTCCCTGTTCTCTAAACAAAATGAAATAATAGCGAAGGCACGTTACAGAACCAGGTCAATCACTTTCTCAAAGTCCACTCGATCTCCGGTGGATCTAGTGGCAATGTGACCATTGACTGGAAATCTGGAGAAGGCACAGTGGCACTCTCGTCAGCGTATTTCCACGTCAGCGTTCTGATAAAGTTTGACAATATCGTTCCTAATTGCATGTATGCAAAATGTTCACCAATACATCTGTGTCTACCACCACTGAATGGAAGGTAGGGAGAAGAAACACCCTTGGAAATGGATCCAAAACCGTAGTCGACCTTTTCGTTAGAAGAGTAAGAAGACGCAGCATCGTTGTCCCAACGGTGAGGGTTAAATTCTAGTGCCTTTGGGAAAAACTCATCTTGCAAGTGGCAGTAGCCAGGAGAAACCAGAACATAATGGCCCTTTGGCACCACGAATGAAGTGTTTGGCACAGCCATATCGTTCATTACTTTACGGAACAAAGAATGCAATGGATGGTGTAGTCTAAGAGTTTCCTTGATGGTTTGGTTCAGTAGAGGCATCTCTTGCAACAGGTCATAGGTTAATTCCTTCTTACCGTTGTCCAATACGCGCATCTGTTCCTCGTACAACTCTTGCTGAACGTCAGGTCTTTCAGCCAAATGCAAGAGGAACCAAGCTGAAGTGGCAGCAGAGGTGTGTTGTCCACCCATCAAGATACCGATCAATAAGTTTGCAATCTCCTGGTCAGTCATCTTCACACCGTCCTTGTACGTGGAGTTCTTCATCAAGGAATCAATCAAGTCACGGTCCTGGATGTCGTTCTCCGCACGTCTCTTCTTGATCAAGGATAGATAAGTCGCAGAAATAGTCTTTTGGGCATTGTCTCTCTTGCGGTAGTTATCCAAAGGTAGGTGCGAGAAGACAAAGTTCAAAGGAGTGAAGCCCTTGTCGAGGTCCGAGTACAAGTACGCGAAGCCAGTGTCCAGCTTGTCTCTCATCTCCTTACCCAACAAGGTTCTAGAGGCGGTGAAGATGGTCATCTCAGGCTGCGTCTGCATCACGTTGATGGTACCTTTGCTCTTGTTGCCGATGCTGAACACCTTGGCATTGCGGAAGTACTTTTGGATCTCCTCTGTGATCAAAGGCACGTATTTTCTGAACGCATCTGTGGTCAACGCGCCCTTCGCGAATTTCTTCTGGTCCATCAAACGGTGGTTAGGACAGTCGTAGATAACGCCCTCGCCAAAAACAGGCGTGGTCAAGTGCGTGTAAGCCGCCTCGGCCGACACGTCCGCCAAACGCGCGTTCAACACGAACTCGTGTCCCTTGGGCCCCAGGTACACCGTCATCACTTTGCCCAGCAGCACAAACGCAAAAATGTCCCCGTGCTTCTGTCTGCACTCCTCAAAGAACTCATACGGCCTGGTCCCGTAGCTGACCGCAGAACCAACCCATGGGATCCAGTAAAACACCAGTGGAACCCGGTCTTTCCTCATCGAATACAACAGCTGCCACACAATCGTGTACAAAAAGGGCGCCAAAACCACCAAAGAAACCTGCTGAGCCACCGAAAGACTCAAAAACTGCAAAACCAGCCCATGGCACAGCCCAAATACCTTACCCACTACCGAGTCTGACTTAACGCTCATCGTCTGTATCGATAATTACTCTCACGATCTTCACTCAGCCTACGAAAACTCGATTAAATCCGCCCCAGTAACTCTTTCAGCACAAAGAAAAAGCTAAATCGATACTTCCAATACCAATATATATCCTGGAACCACTCTGCTCCTTTCAGATCCTCTATACAACTCACTATCGCTACATTTATAATTCTCATTCGATTCTACTTTGTTTAACATTATTTTAAAGCCTGGTGATGTGGTGATTAATTTTTCAAGTCGTTCAGCTCGTATAAGTAAGCTCATCGCATCGTTTAGACGAACAAGAGATCAGTCAGGCGAGGTTTAAGCTCGCTAAGCCTCAGCAGAGTGCTAGCGACAGGCTAACGAAGTGCTAGCGACGATCAGGCGACCCGAGTATCTTGGTAGAAACTTTGTAGGAGTCTAATACGGTAGTTCTGAGGCTAGATCGCTTGCAGTGGACACATAGCTTGGGCCGGAGGAATCAAGCGAAGCGCAGCTCTGGATGATAGTAGTAGGAGCAGTTGAAGTAGGAGCGCTTAATTCCAGTCCAGTTAGGCAGCGTGGTCAGATCCACGGTCTTGAAGTTGCACTGTAGGCCGTAGTTAGCGGTGTCCAGCTGCACAATTTGACGGTACACATCGTAGCACACGGCACGGTCCGCACCCAAGCCATTGAAGAAGGAGAAGGTTCCCTGCGGCTTGAGCAGACCCACCACGACGTCATACAGGTCCAGCATGTCCTGGTAATGCTCGCTGAACGTGTCGTAGTATATGCCGTCGAAAAACACAGTTCCCTCGTCCAGCAGCTTGTTCAAGCAGTCCTGCCACCTGCCCTCCAGCACCACGACGTTGTGCTTGTCGTACCAGCCGGTCTGCTTCATGCGCGCGAGCACATCCGGATGGGCCTCGCAGATGTAGTGCTTGGAGACATTCTTGTCCTGGATGAACGAGTCGATGATCCCCATGCCGAATCCGATGTTGAGCACGACGCCAGACCCGGGGGTGCTCGTAGACACCAACGAATCCGCCGCCAGCTTCATGATGTCCGTCTCCCAGTCCATCATCACGCCGTCTCGGTTCTCCTTGGTGACCAAAGCATCGGCCGTGTACTCAAGATCGGTGTTCAAGTAGGTCTTTTGGTCCGCAGCAGTGGCATCTGGGTCCTGAGCAGCCGCTTCAGCCGGCTGCTGAACTGGCGCCCGGACTGCATCATCCAGCGGTACCTGGTCGGGCTCCTCGATGAACTCAATTTCACCACCGTCGATCTTCCGAAGAAGTAGTTCTGCAGACACACCTGCATCTACAATCCGCTGGTACAATGGGTGAGACTGCGGGTACTGACGCTCGAGCACCAGGTCTCCAATATGCTTGTTTTCGTAGTCCAGGAAGTTCCACCCGGCCCCGTATTCGAACAGCAGGTCCAGCATCTGCAGGACGACAGCTTCCTCATCGGCAGTCAGACTTGCCTCTGGACTAGCATAAACGGGGAGCGAGCGGCACAGAATATGCAAAGGAGTCGTGTTAGAGTCTTCCTCCGTGGTTTCCTCACCTTTCTCGTATGCAGCAGCTTGTTCTAGCGTATAAGTGGCGGGTATTCCTGCGCTCAGCAATCTTTTCAATTCTGGCAGATAATGAGATTCCACCACAGGCCTCTCAGGCAGCGTTAGCAGATGGTGCAAATCGGACATGGTTATATTATGAGATTCTGGATATAATGGGCTTCAAACAAGAACCCTGATGCTCATCACTGGCTCAGCTGACAACTTTTCTTGTCAAATCGTCAATTAAGCTCATCGCTTCCAATTTTTCAGGCGATGCACGCCCTTGTTCAATCGGAACAAAGAGAACTTGAGCAACACCAGTCAGTACACGTTGTCGAAGGCCGATTGGCGATGTGATCAGCCGATAGGTGCAGTTGAATAAATAAAATCTTTGTTAAGAATGTTGAGACATATATAAAGGTTCTTTACCTAGGAAAAGGATTCGTAAATAGCATTAAACAGGGATTCCAGCTCAAGCGGCGTCGAATCTCTTGCCCGCTTCCTTCCAGTTGATGACGTTCCAGATGGCAGAGAAGTAGTCCACCTTTCTGTTCTGGTACTGCAAGTAGTAGGCGTGCTCCCAGGCGTCAATAGCGACCAATGGCTTCAATGGGCCCGAGACGGTGTCCTGGTTGTAGGTCTGGACGACCTCCAACTGGCCACCGTTCTCAACGTTCTTCACAATGAACGCCCAGCCGGAGCCCTGGATGCCGGCAAGCTTGCTGTTGGTCAAGGCGACCAATTTGTCGAGGGACCCGAACTGGGCCTCGATCTGCTTGGCTAGAGCACCCGTTGGAGGTTCTCCGCCGCCCTGAGAGCTGGGCGCCAAGTTCTTCCAGAACAAACAGTGGTTGGCGTACCCACCACCGTGGAACTTGATGTTCTGCTGCAGCGCAGCAAGCTGTCTGGCCACAGAAGGGTCCGAGTCCAACTTGGTCTTCAACTCCTGGAACTGCTCAGTGGCAGCGTTCAACCCATTGACGTACGTCTGGTGGTGCTTGCTGTAGTGCAACTCGTTGATCTGGCCGGAAATATGAGGCTCCAGAGCACCAAAGTCCCAGTCTAAGTCTGGCAAAGTCACCTTTGTTCTCTTGGCCAAAATCGTTGGCTGCACTTGCAACACTTTACGGGCAACACTCTTAGCAAACATCTTCTGAATATAGAAACCTGGTCCAATCTCAAATCTACTATTAGATTCCTGATACAACCGCCATAGAATACACAATCCCCTTTCTATTCTATTCTAATGACTAAGATACCGATATTTCCCTAACTTATCCAATTTCCTTTGCTCTTTATATACGCATCTGAGCCAGCAGGAACACAGAAGGCAAGCGAAACAGGGCCTGGTCAGCGATTGAATGCGTGCATAGCAAACCTGACAAACCTGATGCAAACCTGATGCAATGTAACCAATGTAACAATCATTGGCACGCAGCTGACAGCTTTGGCTGTCGTGCTCAGGTGTTCCGAGGGACTTAAATAGGACTTAGAGTAGCTAAAAGGAGCCATTGCGCGAGGCACGTTCGGCAGCAGATCGCCAGGCGTGTGGGCCGGTGGCAGGGCCTTGGAGAGCAGCAGCACGGACGCAGGTTGTGCCGAGAGTCGGGTCACGTGACATCCACGTGACTCGATATTTAGTTCTCTCTTATATAGAAACCCAAGTCCCATGAGGCATGAGGACAAGTGATCAACACTTTTGGCGAAGCAGACTGTGCTGGTGTGGGTTCTAGCGTGCTACAACAGGCCGCAAGGTACACGGCGCATACAGATTGCATGGGCGCAGCAGCAAACGCAAGGAAACAGTGAGGTCGGGAGACAGAGCAGCCAATGTCTAGGAAAAGAACACCGCAGAACTTCGTCTTCAAAGAGCAGCTGGGCAACGGATCGTACTCTACAGTGTACCGAGCGGTGGACCGGATCACTGCCCAGGTGTTTGCCATCAAAGTTTGCTCGAAGAAGCACATCATCAGCGAGAATAAAGTGAAATACGTGACGATAGAGAAGAACACATTGAACCTGCTGGCGCAGCGGAACCATCCTGGTATCGTAAAACTGCATTACACGTTCCATGATACCGAGAACCTGTACTTTGTGCTCGATTTTGCGCCTGGAGGAGAGCTTCTGCAGCTGCTGCAGGCTCAGGGACGGTTCAGCGAGCCGTGGAGCCGGCATTTCATGTGCCAATTGATCGATGCTCTAGAGTACATCCACGAGTGCAAGGTGGTACACAGAGATCTCAAGCCCGAGAACCTTTTATTGAGCAGCGTGGGACGGCTCATGATCACAGATTTTGGAGTTGCATCTAATTTGAATCCGTCCGCGGAAGCCCTCTCGTCGACATCTTCTTTCGTTGGGACAGCCGAATACGTTTCGCCGGAACTGCTTTTGCATAACAAGTCTGATTACAGCTCCGATGTCTGGGCTCTGGGATGCATGCTGTATCAGTTCATGCAAGGAACCCCACCATTCCGAGGAGAGAACGAACTAGCTGCGTTTGAAAAAATCGTCAGTTTGGACTACCGATGGATATCAGCTGTGCCACCGTTGATTACAGACCTGGTATCCAAGATTTTGGTAATAGAACCCTCGGAACGGTTCACTTTACCACAAATCAAAAAGCATCCCTGGTTTCGAGGAATCGCGTGGGAAAACAAGGAACTGCTATGGAAAGGCATTTGGCAACTGTACAGAAAGCCTGCCGAAAATAGCGGGTTGTCATTAAACAAGCAATTGCATGTGATAGATACTCCAATAAGAAACATACCAATTCGGTCAAGAAAACGTAAACCAATGAAAGTGACGCAAACAACCTCTACGATTGTAGAATGGAGAAGGAATCTGGGAATACCCTCGATAACATCTCCTTTAGGCTCAAACGGTCTACCTAAATTGACTGAATCTAACAAATCGTCACAATCTTCTGTTACGGTGTCTCCATTGCGGAAAAATGGAACCAGTAATATGGCCCCAGCTCCAACAAGCCGTGTCGGGTCTACTACGGCATTCAATAAATCAACACTCCCGCCACAGGCACCTGTATACCCTCGTTATGAGAAGATGCCTGCTTCTCCATCTCCGCCCTCTCCGAAACCTGTTCTGCCAACCAACGGAAATGGGCAGCTACAAAAACCCGTCAATGTTACAAACACCAAACGGCCATTGACGCCACCGGCGTCGCCGAAACCGTTGAAACAAGGATGGGTCAAGATATTGGAGATTCCTTTTGTTGCATCGCCCAAGAAAGTTTTCTCTCATAAAGAATACTCATTCATAGATGACCGATTAATCACAAGGTTCATAAATGAAGAGAAATCGCATATACTCAAGGATTCCCAATTGAGCATTCTTACATTGGACCCAAACGGTCAATTCTCATACACTCCAAAAGGAGGTGTTACAAGACGGATGATTTCTCTTATTGACCAGGATCTATCTATATACGATCTAGAGTTCGATGAGACTAAAAACTCCGGCTGTATCATCTTTGAGAGATTCAAGAAAACAGTGTGGTTCATCACATTGCCAAAATCCCCTCCACCTGATAATAGGATAAATTCACAGCAAACATGGATACAAAGTGTGTTTCAAACCAAATCTGAGTTAGAAGCCGAACGATTAAGCAAGAAAGTGGACAATTTAAGGATACAAAAGGATCAAACCACATGCAACGCTGCTGCTAGTAAGAAACCAGCAAAGGAACCAATGATTGTTTCTAGTAGTAGACCAGAGGTGTTGCGTACGTTAAGCAAACAGAAAACGGCCTCCTCTGATGCTGCCAACGGAGCTAGCGCTGCGTTTAAAAATATGCATAGATAAATGCAATATAATTAATTCCCTTAATAGTATCAACATACTATACTAATGCATTACGTGATCTTAGAGATTACTTTCAATATTCCACTCACTGGATCAACATGCGTTCTATAAGACTAACGAAAACGGAGACAGTGAAGGACTATTAATCAGGACAGAATATTCAAGATGAAGAGCGAGATCGCTACTGCCCAGACCTTGTAGCATGGAGAACAGGATAGGGCCAAATCCGCACGGATACATCCTAATTTGTGATTCAGCAAACCCTGAAATGAAAATATACTTCAGAAGTATAATGTGGGTTCCTATCAAATTTACTCAAAGATAGAAGCGTCAAAGTACAAGCTGGGATCCAATGCACTGATATCAGCCGACTTAGCTTCACCATCAAGCAAAAGTTCACTCATAACTTTACCTGTACCTGGGGCGTTGTTAATCCCCCAACAGGAATGGCCACTGGCTATGAACAATCCGTCAACGTTAGTTTGTCCGATTAGTGGACCACTGGAGGTGGGGACATTCAAGACAGGGAGATAGCACGCCTGTCTTTTCAATATATGGCCACGCGATAAATTACGGGATAGTTTTGAAACGTAGTGGTATAGTTCATCACATTTTTCTTTCACCACTTCGACTGCATCACTTGTTTCAGGCAATTCAACTAAAGTATCTCCTTCACCACAAACGTAAACTTCGTCCTTTCTGGCGTACATTTCTGGAGAGAAGTATTCCTTTGACGAAATCTTCAATTCAGTAAAGATGGCGTATGGTGAAACCGTCCCAGTAGATGGTTTGATTGTGATTGAATGTGCTCTTAAACCCGAAATGGGGCAGTCCGGTAGTAGTCTAGAGGTCCAAGGGCCCATGCATAAAACGACCTGATCAACGTTCATGATATCGACCGGTTTTTGTAATAGTTGTTCTTCAGGATCGTCCACCGTTGGAATGTAGGAAATTCCGGAAGCGGCACATTGATCGTTGAAATGCAATTGAGAGACTTTACCCAAGATCAAATCCACTGTTCCAGTTTCCATTGCTTTCAAAAGCAAATAATGGGTGAATTTATAAGGATGCACTTGAGCAGTAGAATCTGTCCCCCCCAATGACGACCAGTCTCTAACTAAATGCTTTTTGATCCAATTCAAGTCTTCTGGGAGCTGGGTTGAATCCTTTTGTAATGCAATGGAGGCCTGTGCATCAAGCTCTGATCCTGAATCATCGTCTTCCTCATAACTATATTCGTAATCCTCATCATCTTCCGTGGTGCCCACCCTAGACACAGGCTCATTATTTACCATTGCGCATGCTTTTCTGCTATCCTTCTTGCGCGATGACAGTCTTTTGCTCATCGAGCTCCTTTGTACTGTATCCTCATCCTCTTCATCATTTACATTGGTGTCGTCGTGCTCACTGTTCCCTGATTCCTTAGGGTCCAACGAGACGTTGTCGTCTTGTACATTTGCTTCCAACGAAACTGTGGTCAACCTACGGTAATCCCATTTGTTCTCTCCATCGTATTCATCACTCAACTCCTGATGCAACTGAAATGAGAGCGGCACAATCTGCTGTGGAAAGGCCCACATAGCGAGCAAGCCACCCGCTTTACCGGACGCCCCACCGGCAACACGTTTGGATTCAATAACCGTGATGTGGTGCGTTTCCTTGCTGAATGACGGATGCCGGGTCAAATAGTACGCCGTGCACACACCGATAATTCCTGCTCCTACTATGACAATATGGTGCTTCCCTTTGCTCTTTCCTGAAGGCTGGGCTGAGAACTCCAGCTTGTCGATAAACTCTGTATTACTCATCTCGACCGCAAATTAACCGTATCTTAAGGTCAACGTATCACAAAACCTTCCTTCTGGATTCCCACTCCTATCTATCCTTGCCTAAAGTCGTAGATCACCACTTGTTGCTTAATAAAGTCCCTGTGCACACCGTCAGCACTCTGTTTAAAACAAAAACCTCACTAAATCGGGTCAAAAGCGGCTTAAGATTAACCAAATTTGAATCCTATTTTGGCCAAACCCTTCAAACCAATTAACAGTTAATCTTCCACCACTTTCACGACTCTAAGTTCGTCTACTTAGACCGAAAAAAATCTCCATTAGTCTTCGACTGTTGGTACCAAATTCCTAATCTTATAGATTCATTGTGGTACGATATCGAGGTTGGTAATCTTTCAAATCGTACACAGTGATGTGTCATTCGGTGCATTACGATCACGTGAGTTTCACGTGACGTAGTATCAGAGTTGCTGGACGCCGAGAAACACGGGCTGTTGCCTCGTACAGCACTCTACAACACGAAAGCAAGCACCAAAAGTACCACAAGAGCGACTATCAGCAGGAAAATGCAACAGTCGTTTACTCTTTCCTTATTGTGTTCGTAAACCCATTCCAGTTGCCTACGGCCTCTCGATAGCTTGTTCATGACACCGTCAAAATTGCCGTCCATATCATCGAGAATCATGCCCTGTTCTGTGAGCTCCTGTCCCATAGTAGAGGCCTGCATGTGTAAATTCTGCATCGTTTGGTGGATCATATCCAACTGGTTGTCTTGTTCCATGAGCATCTGTTCTTGAACTGCATCGGGACCCTGATCAGGGTCCGCAGAGGCCTCAATGTCCAGATCAAAGGAGTCGCGTCCCGAAGCGTCGGGAGCAGTCTCTCGATTAAGCGTCTGGCATTGTTCCAGTTTCGCTTTGATCTTCTCCATTGACTTTTCTCTGCTGCGAATCTCTTGTTCAGGCAGCGCATGCTCCTGCCGCACCACGTCTATACTCTCATTGAGGTCCCCTATCGTATCCGCAGCCTCTGCAATGATCTCAGCGATCTCTTCAGAGCTCGTATTGCCCTTTCCACGTTTTTTCCGTTCCAGGATCTGTAAAAGCTGGCTTAGTTGTTCGTCCGTATCGTTGTACACTTGCACAAATGGATCCATTTCTGATAGTAAATGATGTATCTTTAGTGTCCTCCAATCTTCAAGGTTCCAATCGTGAATGCAGGTATTAGAAGAACACCGCTCTGTCTCTTGTCTTGTATTTGTTATGGTTCCTAACTTTAAAGCTTTATATAATAATACTGAAAGGTAATTCCTTTGATAGTGATGTACTTAGATACACAGACTTAGTGTGGGTTTCAATGGCTCAGTGAGACAGCTGTATCGATTGGAAAGATCAGGAACTAGACTAAACTAAAACTCTGTCCAAACAGCTGACCATTTAGAGCCGTTGTATCAGATTATAAGAGTAAGACATGTCAGAAAATACGGTTGACGAAGAGAATGGGATTCCAAAAGTAAAGCAAGAGGCCCAACAGGAGCCAGTAGCAGCGGAAAACACTGGCCTTTCATCTTCTACAGTGAATGATGCCAGTTCTGCGGAACATCATGAGGTCTGTGGTCTGGCACACGCACACGCACATGAACATAGACACACAGAGGCATCACCTGCATTGACTGAGAGGGATACGTCACCTAAGAACGAGCTCCAATTTGACCGTGAACGTGTGGATACAGTATCTATGATCGGAGGTTCGGCTACTCGGAGGTATCTGAACGAACATGTAACGAAACATCTGCTTGAGGGAATGAAACTGATAGCTAGAGAGAAGCCAGAGGACCCGCTAAGGGTGCTAGGGGAGTACCTGATACAGGCAAGTGAGCAACCAAAAAAATGACCAGTCACAGGTTGATTGAATTACAGGTTTATGAGACCTGTATTCCTGTTTTAGATACACAGTCATATACACAACATTAATAATTATCTGGGGATGCCCCTAGCGACCTTACGGACTTCAGAACTTCTCCTCTTCTAATACCTCCGATGGTTTGTCCAAAATCTGAAGTCCGTAGCCACATATGATGCTTAGTAGACCAATTCTCCAGCCGCGCCATAGCTCTGAAAGCTTCTCTGTGCTGTTAAATATCGTCGAATACACTGATTTGTATGGCTTCGGTTGAATAATCAGCTGTTCCTGGGAAACATGAAGCGCATTATCTGTCATCAGGAATCTGGTCTGGCTTCTTCTAAGCAGGTTCTCGATAGGAAGTTTCACGAAGAGTTCACACACCTCGCTGCAGAACTTCATCGTGTTGTAAAGAATGGCAGTCGTGTACTTGTCGATATTAAACTGGTGGTACAGGACTGCTCCAGTCAACTTCGAGAAACTTGTACTAACCAAGGAGTACATTATGTTTAAGAACACCATTTCTTTATCCATCTTGGATAAATTCTCACGCCATGTCCATCTCTTCAATAGTTTTCTCAGAGATCTTTCATTCTCTGTAGCATTAATCGATGAGATGATGAGTCGCACCCTGATAAGATCCAGAGGCAGCAGAACAAGTCTAGTCATACAGTTAGCCAATAAAATAAGACCAGCGGAACTTGAAATGTCGGGAGAATGAATTATATCGACGAAATAAGGGTCCGGGATTTGTAGTATAGGAGACAAAAGTCCCGTAAACCATGCGTCTAAAGACATGGATAGAAAGTTGTAGATGAATTCAGTATTATTTGCCCTCCATACACCTTGCATTCCTTCCTTTTCCATTACTCCGTTCAAAACATCTATGGTATGCAAACTCACAGGCTTAATCAACGCCATATTGACTTCTTCTGTCTCAATATTTCCTTTTTGAGTAGCCGAATCCATCAAGTCTGCCTGAGATTCCGAGACAAAAAAATTGGGCTCATTCCTGTCATCATCAAGTTCATTATAGTCTTTACTTTCATCATTATCTCCTTGTAATGTGTATGATCCGTCATCTCTTATCAAGGTCGTGAAATCACCCACTTGCAAGAGCAGTTTTGCGACCTCAAAGGGTTGATGAATCAAATGAAGGAAATATTTGGACGAGAGCTGCTTCACAAGTCTTTCCAAAAGGTGTTTCCACACGTTAACGTTAATCAAATCACTCCATTCTAGATCATTAAGGGATTTCACGTTTGTAGTCCGAGAAGAGTTCATCACACCATCCATGAGTCGGTGTTTCAGGCCGGTCGTCAGCTCCATAATAGAATTGCTACCGCCTAATTTCCCGTTCAATGATGTCAGTCCTTTGTTCCCCGACTGGCTCGCTATAGTCAGCTTAGAAGCAATGTTCGATCCATTTTGATCAATGACACCTTTATCTGGATGAAAAACTGCCGGATATCCGACGTTGAAGCTTTCTGGATCATAATAAGGACGTAGGACGGATGTGTCCTTTATTTCGTCCATTCTCACTGGCTCTAGGGCTCTGTTATTGATGGCTATGCTACTTCTTTTCTTTCAACTTTTGCTCAGTTTGAATTACAGGTTTGTTTAAGACGTAAGTAGTTGCAATGAAATGGCATGGTTCTATATAATAGAAAGTGAAGGACCAAAAGAAAAGATATCTCCCTGGAGATGGTTTCATGCTCAAATGTCAGCAGTAGGATGTAACCTTCAGTCGTAGATACATTAGTGTGAGGATTTATATCTGCAAAACCTTGCTTTTCTATTTAGCTGTGTGCTACCTTATATCATTACACGGGAACGGGACTTATTCGATCCACTTGGAGTGTGAGCAGATGGTTCATGCCGAGTCATCAAAATCCGAGTTGTTCTGCGGAGCACTATCAAAAGTAGAAGACTGCCGCGGGTCGTTTAGAGAGATGACTCTTCTGTTATCTCTGAACTTGTCGTTCATGTACTTGTTTCGAAGCAGACTTGCAACACGTGACGTCCTGTCGCCTGATGCTCGAGAATCAGTGGCCAGATTGGCGACTGACACTGCAATCGTGTCGTGTATATTTCTCGACCGTGTGAGAAGCTCATCTTGTAGAGATTTCTGCATTTCCTCGGCTTTTCTTCGCAGCTCATCAAACCTCTGCTGTCGCTGGCCAAGCAGGGTGTCAATTTCAGCGAGTCTCCGTTCTCGTTGAATAATGCTGTTGTCCAGGGTTTCCAGTTTCCCGCATTTGGACTCGTATTGCTCAATTTTGTCCTGTAAAGCCGCAATCGTCTCGTTCTCTCGCTGCTGCGCTAGTCTGGCGATGACAGTTTGCACATCTGTATTCTGATCCAGCTGCTGCTGTTGCTGTACGCTCATCTGCTTCAGAGACTCATGCAAATCTTTTATATCCTGAGAGGATATCAGAAGACTCTGCAAATGCTTGTTGTTGTTCGAGGACCGCGATACCAGGCTCTCGAGATCCATCTGCGTGCGTCTTACCTGGTCATCCATCGCCTCTACCCTTTCTCGTACGCTTTTGTTCCCGTCCACCAATTTCTTCAGCATTAAAATAACTTCGTGGATGCTCTCATTCTCGAACCCATACAGAGCTCCGCCCACCAGATCCTCATCTACCGCATCTTTGTTCCGAATCTTGGGTTGCGGCACTATCGTAACGTTATTCTTTCTTTCTGTCATTCCTGTACGCTGGTATGGGCAAGCCTGACGCCTATTTTCTGTCTGCAACTTCTGTATCAATTACCGCTTCAATTGTATATGTCATTGCAGCTCTCCATGCCATATAGCACTCTGCAGGGCTCAAGGGAACTGCTCTTCAGTTATAGTACTCTCAATTGAATATGTTTACCTTTATAACGCATCTTATGAGATGAGCCAATCCAGGGACTGCTCAACATCCGTACATCTAGAAACCCATCTCCTAACACCCATCCACCCAAGAATACATTTGCTTGACGTAAAAATGCTAAATACCGCAATAGGAAGGTGAAATAAATTCACGTGATTAATTGTTTGTTTTTGGCTGCTCCACTCTTTCATTTTCCTGCCACTACCGTGGGACGCAACCACCTCTACTCCCTATCGCTCTGCCTAAACCCAGGCCAGGGGGTGCCCAACCGGGTTCTGCCAGTTGGCAACCACCCTGTCTGGATTCTGCCCCAATCCCCTGCCCTGCCTAGCTTGACAGGTCTCCTTTCCAACCTCTGCCTAGGTTCCCCCAGGCTCTACCAAGGTTTCTGCCTACGGTATCCTTGTCTAGGCAGGGCTGGCAGCTCGTTCCAAGGGATTGTGGTTCTGTTGATGTTTCAGTTGCCAGTTTGTGAATCTTTCAATATTAGAGGTAAAATTAAGCAACTTTTCAGTATAGTATAGTACAGATAGTAGTAGTAGAGGGTGTATACAAGAGGCAGGTTCAAACCAAAGCACATAAGATCAATCAAAAATGGCTAAGTTCTTGAAAGCTGGTAAAGTTGGTACGTATCCCTTGCAATGAAGAAGAGAAGATGTGGAATTAAAGGAGCGAATCAGTGGTGGGAAAGCAAAAGAGAGAGTTAATCCATGGACCGATGAGACTGAACAGGGTTGTATATGAGCGAAGAAGCGGCGTATGGACACCGTTTGTGTGTTTAGGCGTTGATTGGGATTTGGCACGTCCGGAGTTTTAGCTGAATTCATATATTGAGTGTCGAGTAGTGGGCATTTAGAATTGTACGGCGGCCCAGGCTATGGTACCCGGGAGAATTGTGACTGTGGCCCGTTCAGCAGGAAACTGGCCTAGGTCAACTGTTACGCGGGAGCAGATGATTCTGAACCGATAGGCCTTCCTTTTGAGCAGAATACCCAGGGCTGGAAATGTCGCAGTCCAACCCTCTGATTAATTCCAACACATCTCAAAGAGTCTTTGAACCATTTTACTAACAATTCTGTCACATTGCTCGTTTGAACAATGTCGCACTTTTTCACAGCTGTTGTTGTCCGCGGTCGTTACGCCGGTAAGAAGGTCGTGATCGTCAAGCCACACGACGAGGGCTCCAAGTCCCACCCATTCGGTCATGCTTTGGTTGCCGGTATTGAAAGATACCCATTGAAGGTGACCAAGAGACAGGGTGCCAAGAAGGTTGCTAAGAGAACCAAGATCAAGCCATTCATCAAGGTCATCAACTACAACCACTTGTTGCCAACTAGATACACTTTGGATGTTGAGTCCTTCAAGACTGTTGTTTCCACTGAAACTTTCGAAGAACCATCCCAAAGAGAAGAAGCCAAGAAGGTTATCAAGAAGGCCTTTGAAGAAAGACACCAAGCTGGTAAGAACCAATGGTTCTTCACTAAGTTGAACTTCTAAGCTAAATAGCTGCATGTAAACCTAATTAGTCAAATTTCAACCATATATTTCATTTGTATTCCGGAACTCTTTCATCGGTCAGCTTATAAGTGATGGATGTTCCGATTCTGTCCTAAGAATATAAAACGTCTAAACCGTGAAACTGTTAAGATCATCCAATTTGTCCTTAAGAAAAGAACAAAAAACTGCCAGTTACCATTCAAGGTCTAATAAGCGTTCCAAATCCTTGCAATTGTCGAATGTTGGTTAAGCGGTTTCTGCACTGTTCAGCTGCCGTCCAAGCAATCAAGAAACCTCAGTTCAATGTTAAGGACGTTTTATCAAGATTGAATGAATATAAGGAATCGATCGAGGCAAGACAACAAGTGAACGGAAAAGAACTCCAAATTGACTTAAATGCTCTGCCTGAACTACAAGAAAAGTACAGGACCATCGAGTACTCTTTATCAAACATTCAGCATTCTCGGAGAACTATTGAAGATGAAATCAAAAAGGATAAGTCTAGGGCTAAAGAAGTCGGAACAGAGTTAAAGACACTTAAGAAACAGTACCAGGATTTACTTCACTCTCAGAGGGATATCAACGAGCAAATTTCAGAGATATGTGGCTCCCTTCCAAACCTGTTGCATGCTACAGTTCCAAAAACAGGGGAGCCTGAAATTCAGATGTGGATAAATCAAAGAAACTGTTACGAAGCGGATACCAGTCGAGAGCATTTAGATATCATGCTAAAGAAGAACATGATTGATTTTCAGACTGCCTCGAACGTCACTGGAAGCTCATGGTACTATCTTTGCAACAATGGTGCATTGTTAGAGATGGCCCTGGTTCAATATGCAACAAAGAAAGCTCGTCAGGCCGGTTTCAGTCTAGTTATCCCTCCAGCTGTGGCACGTAATGAAGTAATTGATGCATGCGGCTTCAGACCAAGAGATATGAATGATGAACAGCAGATCTATCATATTGAGGGCATGAATATGGGCCTTACTGCAACGGCCGAAATAACCTTGGCTGGGATGGGGTTAAACTCAACAATTGATCTCAGCCAAGGTCCCAAAAAGATCTGTGGAGTAAACAGGGCCTATAGAGCAGAAGCTGGAGCCAGAGGCAAAGATACCAAGGGACTTTACCGTGTGCACGAGTTCACCAAAGTCGAACTGTTTGTATGGACTACACCTGACCACAGTGATGTTGTTTTGGAAGAATTGAAATCGTTTCAAATCGACATAGTAACTGAGCTTGGACTAAGTGCGAAAGTTCTAAACATGCCATCCAACGATTTAGGATCTCCAGCTTACAAGAAATATGACATTGAAGCCTGGATGCCTGGTAGAGGCTCCTTTGGTGAGATCACAAGTACTTCAAACTGTCTGGATTTCCAGAGCAGACGGATGCACACCAAATTCAGAAATGAGAAGGGTGACTTAGACTACGTACACACACTCAACGGCACTGCCATGGCAGTACCGAGAATCATGGTAGCCCTAATCGAAAATAATTACGATCCAGCGACGAACCGAATTTCCATTCCCAAGGTGTTACAACCTTTTATGGACGGACAAGAATACATCTGAACAAATATGCAAACCATTTATAGACCTCTTGTATATAAAATGCAACTCCCCAAATATTACTGACTCTCGACGCTCTCTATGAAAGACCTTCAGCCCAGGTTTGGGTTAATGGTCACATGCTCAGTATTGTCTCTTTGGAAAAGTCTATAATATTAGGGTTCATTACACAAAGGCTGAATAGTACAAGTATTCTGAAGATTCTAAAGACACCAGAACCCTAATCAACGACTTTGCAGCCGTGGCCTGTGCTTAAGTGAACAATTACACATATAATGCTACTACTGGCACTAAGTGATGCCCATATTCCAGAACGTGCGATTGTATGTTGTTCTTCGACAAGTCTAAGCCGTAGCTGACCCACATATACTAACAATGACGGATGCAGGACGTACCACTGAAATTTCACAAACTACTCAATGTACCGAATAAGATCCAACAAGTGGCTTTATTGGGCAATTGCACAAAATCTGCCGCTTTCCTGAGCTTTGTCAACAAGATATCCGAGAATCTAGTGTTTGTGCGCGGGGAATTTGACTCTGCGACGATTCCTACCACTAACAACTCGAACGAGGAACTTCCGCTTCACACAGTAATAACACAAGGTAGCTTCAGAATCGGCTGCTGCAACGGCTACACTTTGGTGCCCAAGAATGATCCGCTGTCTCTGCTGACCGTCGCCAGACAGCTGGACGTCGATATCCTGCTATGGGGAGGGACTCACAACGTGGAAGCCTACACTCTCGAGGGAAAATTCTTCATAAACCCAGGATCATGCACCGGTGCTTTCAGCACCGACTGGGTCCAACAGGAAGTCGAGGATGTGTACAAGAGTTCGAATTTGCAGAATAAACGCACGGAGGTTGCCTCTGAAGAGCAGCCATTGCCTAACGATAAAGGTTTAGACACAGAAACGGAATCTAAAAATTCCAAAGCTACCCCAGACGAAGTCTCGCAAGAGGAAAGTGACTCCGATATGGACCAATTCGATGATGTCGATGTCAATGGCGGAGGAATTCCCAGTTTCTGTTTGTTGGACATCCAGGACACTATCTGCACCCTATACATATACACATATGTGGAAGGTGAGGTGAAAGTGGATAAAGTCACCTATAAAAAAGAACAATAGCCCAGATCAGATCCCTTATGCCCTTCTTCTCTGCGTTTCGTATGCTTCCAATGCCCTAATCACAAGAACATCACCACCGTATTTAGTGATATCGATTTTAATAAACCCTTTTCGCAAGTTGAACTATAAAAGCAGAACGAAAACTTGTGCACAAGGCTTGATACAGGAGTATCTAGTTCGTGATTAGGGGTTCTTGCGGCTTTTCAGATTTAGTTTAAGAAACCAAGGAAGTATTTTCCTTTTTCTCATACTAAATGATGACTCCGAGTGCATTTGGCTCGAGACTAAGACCCTTGGCGGGGACTTTGTCGGTGTGGAAAGACTCAAGCTACCTAACTTACTTTGTCTGATGTTATGAGATATTGGGAACGTATATAGTTTGTAGCGTCGTTGTTAAGGACGGATCTTGACAGGTTTCAACCTGAATGCATTAATTTTGTTTCTTGAACGGTACTATACACATGTTATACGGCTACTTTGTCGACGCCCTTCTGCAGTATGTCTTCAAACAGGTCAGACTCGAGATCATCCTCTTCCTGAGCGTTTTGGAAGGCGCTGGGCAGCAGCTCTTCTAGTTTCAGCAATTTCTCCATAGCATAAGCGTCCTCGTTATCCTGGTAGTAGCTGGACTCGACGCTCAGCACTTCGAACGCCAGCGTGTCTCTGTACAGGTGCAGCGCGGCACGGTTTGATTTCCTGACGTGCAAGGACACGAACTTCGCCTGGTGCACCTCGCAGAGCGCAAACAGCGCCTGGCGCATAAGCTTCTCGGCCACTCCCATGCGTCTGTACGTGCGCATCACGCTCAGAGACGTGATATGACCGTTAGGTTCCAAATCTGCAGAGTCCGGATCGTCGTTCATCTTTGCAAGCACATATCCGACCAGTTTCTCGCCCGAATGCGCAATGTACGAGGGGTCGAACTTCACGTCTGATGGCACGCTGTTACTCACACTCGCCCGCTCTATCTCGCTCTCATCTTCCGCCAGACAGTCCATCACATCGTCTACATCGTCTGTCGTAGTAGCCACAAACGACGCCTGTGGCCATGAAAGAATGTGGTACATGTAGTACTTCAGCATGTAGTTCTCAGGCAAGTTGTGCAGGTTGGCATTCTGCATCGCTAGAATGTCATCTATAGTCGCACGTCTCACAGTAATCGGCATTTCTCCACAATTTTAACAACTTTATCCTAGCAAATTTTACCGAAGTCGCTTGGTCAACAATCTAGCAAGCTATCCACACCGGTATCAACGCCTTACACGGCCAGAAACAACGACTATATCCCAATTCGTCTTCAAATCAAACTTGTTCTTTCAGTGTTAGACGTCATCTTTAAACAATTTTTCACTTTTAAGGCCTAGTAAAGAAGAACCAGCCACAGATGAATCGGATTTAGGTTCGGACAGCGGCCGCTCTGGGCGTTGTGACAAGGATTTGAAACTGCCAAAAGCTGCAAAATTCAATGCCTGAACCAATTGCAAGCTCTGGAGCCGCGTTCCCTGCGAATACCATGGGCCAAGGGTACGACAACACGGTAGGTCCCACTCAAACGCTGCCCCACGCAGCTTCTGGTGCAGCTGGGAGCGCCTCCGCGCTCCCAGCTGCCACGATATACGATCGCACAGTGCTCTCACGGGACAGACAGGTATCTCTGGCCGCATACACGTTTCTGTTCCAGGCCATAGTGCAGTACGACCGCAACTCGTCCAAGAACGTACAAGAGATCGAACGGAAACTGAACGCTCTGGGGTACACGATGGGCCAAAGACTGCGCGAGCTGCTCAATTTCAGAGACTCCGTGCCTAGTAAGCTCAATCTTGCGGCCGCAGATAGTGCCGCTGCCAGCATCGGCTCTCTGAAGCGTCGGCATCTGCGCATCCTAGAGGTGCTCCAGTATATCCATCTCACGCTTTGGCAGTACTTGTTCCAGAAACCAAGCAACGACCTGGTCAAATCCTCAGACAGGGATAACGAGTACATGATCATCGATAACGACCCTCAGATATCCCAGTTCATGCAGCATAACTCCGTCCAGTGTGAGTCCTTTACCTGTGGTATCATCGAAGGGTTCTTGGACATGGCAGGATTTCAGTGTCACGTGACCTCGCATGTAGTACAAGAACCGCTATATCCCAACAGAACAGTGTACCTGATACAATTCGAGCAAGCAGTAGTCGACAGGGAGGCTCTACGTGGGTAATTAGCAGCTGAATCAGGCACTAAAGATCGAGTGTTGCCAGATATGATACCCATAGGCAAGCGCAGGGCGCGGAAGCGGCCAAATCGTGATGATTCAGAGAGCGAGATCGGACCGCTCAGGCCTAAACCTACGAATGTGAGACGGCGCAATGGGTTTGACAAGTCACAGCGGTTTCTTGGTGACACAAACTCAGCAGGCGGGGTGCGTGTGGACAAGTACGTGCGGCAGAGCAGCGCTGGGCGTGAGAAGGAGCGTGTGGTGTTTGCCAGCGATCACGTTTCGATCCATCTGGGTGACATAGTGGAGCGCGAGGATGAGAAGCGGCTGATGGACTCTGCAGACACCTCGCTGCAACTATCGGATTTCGATCTTCCGCCGGAATCCACTTCAACTCCTCTGCCGTCTCCTGGGAAGCCCAGCTCTGCAGGAACGTCGTTTGGCGGATCTCAGGTCGCAGAGACTCAGTACTCGCCGATATACCACTCGACGAACTACCGCTGGGCGTCCCAGCTGCATGGCTCAGACACAGTAGGGCGGCGAGTTTACTCGCCGCCCAACCGTCGTGAGCATGCGCTGCTGCCGGGTCTCAAGGCAGCTGGAAGCCCGACTAAAGAGTCCGATAGCGATATCGTCTACACCTCATCGGCCGGAAATGCTACGTACAATGGCAGTGAATCTGACCGCTGAAAGCTCAAAAAACGCTACTTAACGCAAGATATAGTGCTATTCGGCGTATTTGCGCCGTATCGTGGTGCTGGATGTGATCATCCGCCCAGCTATTCCGCTTCTTCTATCCATCTTAGCTATTGATCTCAGTGTATAGTAGTGAATAACACGAAAAAGGCCTAGACGGGTTCTTATTGGAACAAAATTGTAAAGAGTACAGCACAACTCGTGTTTAAGCGCTGTTTCAGCTAGCGAACTGGCGGTAAAATCGCAGCAGACGATTTGGAGAACCCTAGTCCAAGCAACTGGCGGAATACGGTGATTTTTGGCATGGTTTGGTCCCTCTAAGATTTTATTGAAATACTGTGACGACTTTTGGCAGCTGCGATGAGTAAAGAACCGAGCATTCTGATATCGAATCTACTCAATGGATACCGGCAAGGAGGCAAGAAGAATGGCAAGGCCGGGATTACCGGCACTTCGCCAGTTGTAGCTGAAGATGATGATGCAATTGACCCTGGTCTGTTGAGAGAAGTAGAAGAAGTGCCGTCATCGCCTTTGGTGGGCGATGAGCAGCCGATAGACGTGTGTTCGCAAACGCAGGAGGCACTAGAGGCTAGGCAGGATCTGGATCAAGACAACGGTGTGAAATCCCGGATGAATTTGAAGAGCCTGCTGTCAGGCTACGCAAAGAAACCCAGATCGGCTGGCAATGAGAAGAAGAAAAAAGCGCAAGACGTGATTCTGGTCGAAGAGTCGCCTGTGAAGCAAAGGGACCCGTCACATGTCATATCCGAGAGTTTGGAGACAGCAAAAAACTCGAAGCTGGCCTCGTTTTTGAACAGAGATCGCTCAACTGGTCAAAAACAGAGTAAGCGGTACAAGGAACAAGAGCTGGTGACTCCATTCCCAAATCCGCAACACACGCCTCGGTATGAGATTGATAAAAACAGTTTGCTAAAGGTGCCTAGAAAAAAATCAACGGATCATAAAGTGGACTTGAAGTTCGGTGAATCGGAATATTCGTCGTTCTTTGAGAGCTATTTAAAAACTACAAGTTCTGAACAGCATGAGTCAGCTGATGACTTCGTGACGTTTCACGAAGAAACTACCAACACTCAATTATGGACTACTCTATTCAAACCAAACTGTTTAGAGGACGTACTCGTTGACACTGACGTCAAGCATTCTATCAAAGAATGGTTCGACAACGCATTTCATTTATTGAACAAGAAGACAGATAGGTCCGCCTTGTTTAGTAAGAAACTACCCGATGACATAGATGATTTTGTGGTGGATGATTCTTTCCTAACATCTGAGGATGAGAGCCCCATAACAGAATTTGTCCCGCTCATAATACTTTATGGAGGTGTAGGGAAGAACACATTGATAGATGTCTTAATGGCTGAACAAGATGCTCAGATCTTTGAAATTAATTGTTCCATGAACCGGGCTAAGCGAGATATTTACGAAAACCTGCATGATTTTGCTACAACTAAATATGTGAAGGACACAAAGTCCAAGGGTATCATCCTTTTCGATGACGTTGACGTTCTGCTTACTGAGACCGACAAGTTCTTTTGGAATTCAGTACATGCCATGTTGACCATCACTCGAAGGCCCGTTGTGATCACTTGTAATGACTACAGGTTCATTCCAGCAAATCTCCTCGATATAGCGGAGACGCAAGGGTCCATCTTTAAAGTGAAGTCATCGCCACATGATAAGATTGCGACGTATTTACAGAATTGTCTTGAACAGAAGGGAATACAAGTACCAGAACAGACCTTCAGGCAATTGTTAAAGAAACATGATTACGATATCAGGAAGTGTTTGATGAATTTACAATGGTTATGTACCCGACCAGGAGGTCTTCCATATCAACCGACTAGCGATAGACATTCTTCACTGCCATCTAATATCAAGGATCTAATACAAGAATCTGAATTCCTGTCCTGCGGTGATATCATTGAGACCCAGATCGAAGGACGATCGTTCCTCAAGAATGATATTGATATCACCTTGAATTATGCCATTCACCAACTAACTTCTGACCCCAACGATCCAAAAGACGTTCTGTGGGATTATTCCGAACATTTATGGGATGCAAATTACAACACTTTCAACCCCTGGGAGATGCATGTTCACTCTTTACTGAAAGAAGCGTCTGGTAATTTTTCTGGAGCAGAAACCGAAGACAACAATAAAGTCTTACCTAAGATCGATATTGACATTTGTATCGAAGAGATGCTCAAGTTCCTGAGGACCAGGGTTCACTCTTTCGCTCAAAAGAATGTTGTACAGATGATCTCAAGTACCAGAAGTTCTAGAAGAAAGAATGGGACTATTAAAGACTACAGACTCAAATCAGAAGAACTCAAAGAGAACGACCCAGACATAATCGAAGCATTCCTGCAATACGTGCGTGAATACACAACAACGCATAAGTTGAAGGACATTGCTGAATGGCATTTGCCCACTGTTATCCAAATCGCACATAATGAGGCAGCGATTCGAAATAAGAACTTGTCTCTCTTTCACAGGCTGAAGGATCATCATAAGGAAGATGTGTCGCCAAACGAATTGATCAACGAAATGGTTAAAAATAGACTCATTTTACCAGCTTTCTTTAAGGGAAGCCCAGACAGTTTATTAAATGCATATAGTCCATATCGGCAATGATAGATAGACTTTCCGTAACGATAATAGCATAATCAGCTACATGATGACAGTTCTACTGGTTAATCTACCACCCATGAAATTTGAAAGGGCTCTATGCTTCATATTCACCGTTTGTAATACTCTCCAGGCTTCTTCAATATGTTCAGGCCTCAAAGGGTTCACAACGTTATCCGGTCCATCGAAAAGCCTTTTCTTCCTTCCTGCATTACCAATATTGGACTCTTGTGGTTGTGATCGAGTGTTCATGCTTCGTATCCTCTCGTATCTCGTTTTGATTTTGAGTGCAGTTTCCGTAATCGCACACACGATCTCAAAGGTCAAGAATCCCAAGATATCTATAACATCGTCGTGCGGTTTAGAATCGATAAGCTGAGTGATTCCAGACCAATCCTTGAATCTCTTAGACTTTCTAAACGTGAAACTGGCCTGACGACAGTCTGACCAGTGCACGTACTCCTCTTTGGTCATTCCTCTGGTTCTGTCGTCTGCGGTCTTCAGCCGCTTCAACGTAGCCATGTTCGCTTCGCGCTCATCGTCATCAAGATCATCTTCGTCCGCATTTTCCAGCGGCTGCTCATTAAACATGAATTGCAGCTCCCACGGCAGCTTGATGCTCGATTTCTTGACCTTCATGTTCATTCCAGTGCCGTCTTTGTCCTTCTTACCGGAGTCCTCCTCTTCAATTCCTCCACCTGCACCGCCATCTCCCGCTGCACCACCTACTGCAGCCTGCTGCGCATCCTGGTCCTTCGCATTTTTTCTAAGGTCTTTCCAAGACAAATACGTCCGTAGTCGGTTGACCTTGGCCTTGTCGTGTCTGATCAAGAAGATCACATCTTCTGGCACTATGCTCTTGCTTCCTCTGGAATTCGCTGTCCGCGTAGCCTGCAGTAGAATCTCCACCACTTGGCCCCGTACAATATCTTCAATCAAAGAAGTCGTCTCCACAGGTGGCTCGTTGTTCTCGCCAGATACAAACATCATCTGCTGGATCTCAACACGGTACTTATACTTGTCCGTCGACATGATTGTTATGCGTCTCTTTTGGTCTGTACACCACTTGATCTCACCCAATTTCTACAGTCAACGACACCGAATTAGAGCTCACTATTACGGTGCTAATAAAGCCAATTGGTTGGCAGTTGAGCGCTTTATTCTGGTTCTTTTCTTGGTCTTAGTTCAAGGCCATTAATTGTGTTAAAAAGAATTAAAGACTTGATTAAGAACAGACTTTTGATACTAACCAAAGATTGCAATCAGACAGGAACAAAACCTGGTCAGGGATGCTTTTAACATTGGTGGGACGGTAGAAAATGTCCCAGAATCTTGTGACGGAGAATGCTGATCGAATTGATGTGGAAATACCTAGCAATTACTCAGGAATCATTGATTTAAGCCAATGGTTTGAACCTGGCTCGCAATCGAGCGTTCTACTGATCCTTAACCAAAGGATAGACGTTGAACAGGCGGTGTTTAGAGCACTTTGGGACCAGTACAGTTTAAAGATTTGTGCAGACGGAGGTTCCAACCGGCTATACGATTTCTACTGCGGACCGAACAAAGAGCGGTATGTGCCAGACGCTGTCACTGGGGACATGGACTCGATAAGAGACGAGGTATTGGATTACTATGGGGCCAGGACCAAGGTGTTTTTGCAGCAAAGCCAGTATGCGACGGATTTTTCAAAGAGCGTGCATTTAGCGACGTTGTTTCTTCTGGGCATCGAGATCAAACCTTCTGGGTCAGACCAGTCTGAAGAAGTACAGACACTATACCAAGATGCGGATACCAGCAGCTTGGAGCGAGTGCCGCTGCTTGTCTTTAGTGGGATCGACGGCCGGTTCGACCACACAATACACTCCATTCATCAGTTTTACGCTCTAAGACAGCACGATCCGTACTACAACGTATGTTTTGTCACTGCCAATGACATGCTAATACTTGTGCCAGACTCTACGGATGGGTACTGGCTCGATCTGAGTCGCATTTTTAATGTGGTTGGCCATTGTGGACTTCTGCCGATGGCTGGACCGACCGAGATCAAACAGACCAAGGGACTTAAATGGGACGTAGAAAAGTGGCAAACGAGCATTGGCGGAGGCCGAGTGAGCAGTAGCAACTGGTTTGTAGCGGACCGGTGTTTGATATTGTGCGATCAGCCGATTGTCGTTAACGTTGAGCTCCATTGGGACCGGTTAGCCTTTTTCTTCAAAGAGCACGGCGTTTTGAATTCGTCAACATCATTATCGGAGCGTGTAGCGTAACACCTACGTATGTATACGGACGTCTATAGAAGTCATTTTAGTCTTGAAGGTTTGTGTTTATCGACATGTTTCTGTTCATTTTTAGTCAAAAGCGGTTGTCTTGCTTAGAATTGGTCCAACAAAGCCTTACCCAAGTGACCTGGAGACTCGACGACGGTGACGTTTGCGCCTCTTAGGGCCTTCTTCTTGGACTCTGCGTCGGTGCCGGAGCCCTCGACGATAGCACCGGAGTGACCCATTCTGACACCCTTCATTTGACCAGCAACGGTACCAGCGATGAAAGAGGCCACGGGCAATGGCTTTTCTCTGGTCATGTTGTAGGCCTTCAAGAACTCGGCAGCCTCGATCTCGGCAGTACCACCGATCTCACCCAACAAGATGATACCCTCGGTCTGAGGGTCGTTCAAGAACAAAGTCAGCGCGTCGATGAAGTCTGTACCGGGGAACGCGTCACCGCCGATACCAATGACCAGCGACTGGCCCAGGTCCGTGATGGTGGTCTGCTGCACGGCCTCGTAGGTCAGGGTGCCGGACTTGGACACAATACCGATCTTACCCGACTTGAAGATGCTGGTGGGCTGGATCCCGATTCTGCACTTGGCCTTGGGCGAAATGATGCCCGGGCAGTTGGGGCCCACCAGCCGGGTCTTGTCCTGCGACTTGAGCATCTCGGCGATGTACAGCATGTCGTGCTGCGGAATGCCCTCTGTGATGGCCACGGCCAGCGGCACCTCCGCCTCAATGGCCTCTCTGATCGCTGGCGCAGCGATCGGAGGAGGCACGAAGATCCCGGAAGCCGTGGCCCCGGTCTCCCGCACGGCTTCAGCGACCGTGGCAAACACCGGCTGGCCCAAATGCACCTGCCCGGCCTTCTTGGGGTTGGTTCCTCCCACCACGTTTGTGCCGTACTCCTGCGAAATCTTGGCGTGGAACGTCGCCTGCTTTCCCGTGAACCCCTGGAAGATCACCTTGGTGTCCTGGCCCAGCAGCAAGTTCTTGATCGTCTTGTCGTAAGGCGTGGCCTCTCTGGAGAAGAAACGGCGCCCGGCACGTAGCATCTTGTCTGTTCTGCTTATATAATCAAGTCACGTGACTTCACTTTTTTCTGCTTTTTCCCGCCAAACGCTAGACACTCCTGCTGAAAATCCTGTTCACCGCTGAGAGTCCTTGTCCTGCGCTGTGAGCCAAATACACTGCTCTTGCACTTTCACCGCAATCCTGTAATCTGTCTATGTTCTGTGTGTAATATCCAGATCCGTATGAGCCTTATATACGTTTCGTGCCATTTGGGAAAAAAACGATTGATATCGCGTTACGCATTGGAGCGAGAAAGGGCGTAATCGCGGAGGCATTAGGGGAGGAGGGGTCACGTGACGTCCTTTGGTCCGGGTCACGTGGTGTCACGTGATGATTGGGTATCACGTGATGTGTGTCTGTCACGTGACGTGCCACGTGACGTGCCACTTACCCGGCCGTTCGAGAATCGCTGCGTTGCGGCTCATCGCATCACCACAAGACAAGAGCCACCGCTGAGGCATGCTACAACAGCCCCACAGCAGCGGCAGCCCACAGCAGCGGCAGCCCACAAGCACTCGCCACGTATGGAATCAGAATCTCCCTCAAAAGAAGCCTCTGCCAGCGACGGAAAAGTCTCCAAAGACCTGCCGGCAAAGAAAGTGCCCCAGCATCTGCTCGAGAAACGACGTCTGGGAAGAATCAAGGCAGCAGAAGAGTTCGCCAAGAAGCTGAAACAGATTGGCATCGAGCGGCAGGAAAATGAACACGTTTCGCAGCCAATTACGCTGAAACCGCTCTCAGTGGTGAACCAAAAGAACTACTCGTCGAATTATCTAAAGAACGATGACCAGATCTTTTACATGAGAGAACGCAAACATCTGAGGCAGCAGGCTGCGGCTGCGGCTGAGCCGACGCCCACGCCGGCGCCAGCGCAAGGGCAAGGGCAAGGGCAAGGGCCCGAGGAAGACGCCGGCGACGCTGAGGACGACGAATTGGACTCAATTATCATCCATCCCGGCTCGTCGTACATCAAGATCGGGCCCAATTACGATATCTTCCCGCAGCAGATCCCAAACCTGGTGGCTGTGCCGCCAGGAGACAGCCACAGCGGTATGCCGCCGCAGCGGCAAAGGGACATGTCTCAGGATGAACGGTTCCAGCAGTTAAAGAACGATATCCAAATTGATTTCAAGGAAAGAATGAGATATTACAAGCGCAAAATCATGCCAAACTCGACAGAACAAGCTGCAGCGTTCAATGCGCGGTCTGAGCCCGAGTTGGTGCCCGACCTCAACGATTTGGGCAGCATCGAGTGGATAAAGGACAATTCCAAACCGTACTACGGTCACGACGCCATGAAATGTTTACCGTCAGATTTCAAGCTTAGATCGCCGTTTGCCAATGGATCCTTCAACCTAACAGATCCTAACTACGGCTCCTTCCAAGAGATCTTGACCGACGTCGAAAATCTAATAATACAAGCGTTGGCGATGGAAAAGATCGGGATCGAACGTGGCCAGTTCAACAACTACAGAGTGGTGTTGATCGTACCTGATCTGTTCGACAAAAAATTCGTGGAGCACATGGTCACGCTCTTGTTGATGGAACTAAATTTCCAGTCGATTGCTATCATTCAGGAGTCCCTGGCATCTTGCTATGGCGCAGGCTTGTCGAATTCCACCTGTGTCATTGATATCGGGTCAAAACAAACAAAGATAGCGTGTGTGGACGATGGTGTAGTGGTGAAAAATTCTGCTCTTAGATTGAATTACGGTGGTGATGATATCACTCGACTATTCGCACACATGATCCTACAGAACAAGTTCCCATATCCGGACTGGAACTTGAACGAGCCCAACGGCTGGACGTTGGCCGAATCTTTGAAAAAACAATGTATTACTTTCCAAGACGCTGACATTGCTCTTCAACTGTATTCCTTCATCAAAAGAGACCCTTATAGTGCCAAGCACACACAATCTCTCAAGTACGAATTCAAATTGTTTGATGAAGTGATGTGTGCTCCAATGGGGTTGTTCTTCCCTGACATTTTCAATCTCATAAAACCAGAGACTTCGCAACCAAATAAATACGTGATCAACCAGTGTCCAAGATCCAGAGATATTTACTCCTTCAAACCGAACGACACGAAGTCCTTGAGTCAGGTCCTTTGTGCGCAAGACCCAGATCGTTGGTACTCCAACATGGCGAAAGATATTGACATTGTTCAAAAGTTGCTGAATCTTGATGTCGATGACCTTTACGAGGATAACGATGGCTCTGTTGATAATGATAAGGATGACAACCTCAAGACAGAAGACCAAGAAGTCTCTGCCGTTAAGTCTGAAGAAGCAACCACCAAGAAACAATCGGATGATATTGACCAAAGGTTGTACACGAATTTGACAATGCCTCTTGAAAAAGCTATCATTGAAAGTATAACAAACGCGTCTATGCTGCTAGGAGATAATATGTCTAAGATGACGTCTTTGTATTCCAACATATTAGTCGTTGGTGGGTCATCTAAGATACCAGGGTTGGATTTCATCTTGACTGATAGAATCAACATCTGGAGACCCAAGCTTCTGAGCATATCTGCTCTAAGCACCTTGATGGAAAAGATTGGAGAACTGATAAAAACATTTGCAGCGGAAAATAAACAGGATCCCGAGTCCACTGACGTTCAAGAAGATATCGTATACAAGAAGAAACTGTACAAATTGATAAAAGCTGAGATAGATGCGTACTGGGAATCTCTGCAGACGCTACATGGTGACGAGGATATATTACCCATAAGTATCTTGCCTCCGCCACATGATATGGACCCCTCCATGCTTACGTGGAAAGGAGGTTCAGTCTTCAGTAAGATCAAGCTGTTAGAAGAATTGAACATTACTAAACAAGATTGGGACATTCTCGGCAGTAGAATTCTTCAGTACAAATGTATCTTCGAGTACTATGACCATTAGTGTTTCCAGAAAAGTCATATGTAATATGTAATACAATACCGATGGTTATGACAATCTGGTTCGATGTCTTGATCGAACAATCTTATTATGTACAATACAAATCTTATAGGACGCATCTGTGGTGAACCAAATCAAGAAACAGTACATCAACATCAGTTCCTTGAGTCCTGGGTGAGCAGCAAATGCAAGCCTGATCCACTTTGTGATTGTGGGTGACTTGTAGAAGACCGTTGAGGAGTGTTCGTTGGCTGCGCGCCCTGTGGTAAAGGCTGCTGCTGCTGCTGTTGAGATATACCAGGCTGCTGGTGAGGAACATGGGGATGCTGGGGCATACCCGGAGGCAACTGACCTAGAGGATACGAATGACCTGCAGAGCCCGGTGGCATTCCTTCTGGTGACATTTCGCCGTACAAAGCTTTTGCTGGAATTGGTTTAATGATATTAACTGGTGTCTGTGGACCGCTCATAACGAAACCGGCTTGAGTTTCGAATGCAAGTCCATATTCCGATGGGACTGAATTATGGCCGGAGATTGAATTAATAGGGGTGTTAGAATACAACTGAGGTCCACGGTAGTTTGAAACGGGTACAGTACCATATGGGTAGTATGGTTTGTAAGATATTACATTTGGTTGAACCGCACCATGAGCAACATTGAATGCTTGTTGTGCCGGTTGGTGTGCCTGCAGTTGTGCCTGCTGCTGAATTTGCTGCTGTGGTTGCTGTGGCACTGGAGCAAGAGGGTCCATTAGTACACTCATGTGTCTCTTCTTGGATGATCCACTAGAAGATTTTCTTCTTTCGAATGGGTTCATCATTAGGTTCACTTGCTGATCGGACTGGCTTGACCTCAAATTTAATTGTGGAGCCTGGCCTGGAGACTGGCCACTTATACTTCCGTTATTCACATTCAGTTGATACTGCTGAAAGTTAGCAGCAGTAAGAGGATTTGGGATTTGTACTCCTTGAGCAGATACCGGTATCTGTTGAGACCTTGAATCAGATGTTGGGATAGCACTCTGATTATGTAGGTACTCGTTGAATGAATTGAGTCTAGCCATGATCGATTCCTTGAACTTTGCGATCTCGTTTATGGTTGCATTTTTATCATCATTTGGACCCTCTTTGGTGACTTTGCTCGATGAAGAAGATGGTTTTGTGCTTGGTGAAAGCATGGACCCCTTTCTTGCAAAAGTATTTGAAGGTGTGTGTGGTCTAGGCATTTGACGAGACGACGTTGATTCGGTGGGTTCGTCAGCAGCAGTTTTGCTGACGTTATCCATTATAGATTTCTGAACCAGGTCTAGCATCTTCATCATATCTATGTTAGTCGCTCTAAGTTCCTCCACAGCAATTTCATACCGATGCTGTAAGTCAATTTGTTCGTTTCTCAAGCCCATTATCGACTGATTCAAGCCATGGACTTTAGAATCCATGGCCTGCGCTTTCATTTGAGCCGGTGGCACGTTCATGTAATCCACAGGTGATGAGAACCCGATCGGAAACCCCATCCCGGCAGGATACGAGGTAGGCGGTCCGTGGGCTGCAAAACCAGGGTTGAGCATCGAGCCAGTACCTTCCTGCATTGTGTACGAGTGCGACCTGTTTGGGGGAGGATACTCATTCCAGCCAGCGGTATCTTGAGTTCCCGCACCCGCTGAGTTTGAGGCAGCAGTGGTCGGAGCGCTGTTTTTTCTGTTACCTGGAATGTGATACTTGGAGGATCTTCTCTTGATGGACTTGAGGGAGTCCTTATCTCCTTTGCGGAAGTATCCTGACGAGTGCTTGAATTCCCACAAGTTGATTGACGCTTCTTCTGCGTCTTCTGGTGCCGCAACGACGTCAGCGTTGGCGTTTTCAGCAGCTTGTGAGTGCTCAGGAGCGGTTCCTGGCGTCGCTGATGCAGTGTACTTGTGGTCGCTCACCTTCTGGAACCCGTACATGTTCAATTGCCGCACAAAGGATGCGATGTTCGTGTGTTTGAAGTACGCCGAGAGCGCTTTGGAGAAGCGTTCCGTGGGTCTGATCAAGAACGAATCTGACGTTGGCGACCACCAGATGAGGTCCTTCAGTCCCTCATCCTCCAGCATGCTGTACAGCTTGTAGATAAAATGCGGGTTCTGCGGGCTGGTGGTCGTGGACGGCGTACTGGCCGCGGGCTCCGTCGTGGCCTCTGCTGCTGCTGCCTCTGCTGCTGCTGCCTCTGCTGCTGCTGCCTCTGCTGCCACCTCCGCCTGGCCCTCCCTTGCCCGGGTCTCCGCAGCGTCCTCTGCTTCAGCCATGCTCCTTTCAAACTTGCTCAACCTGCACAACTGCTGCTCGCTGCACTAGTCCCCCGTAACAGTCTGTAACAGTCTCGCTGTCAACTTAAAGCCCAGCTATTCTCACTGGAAACTCCTAAAAATTCAGTTGAAACGCACCGGAAACCCACTCTCGCTCAGTGTCTCACTCTTATCACTGCTCCTGGCCACTTCAGTCCTCGCAAGACCGCCTCAAGCCCCACAAAACGGCTTCTTTACTTCTTTGCCTAAACTTCCTTAGATTTTATTCATATCTAAAGGAACAAGAATTCTGTATAAAGCTTGAGAAGATCTTAACTAAACCGAAGAAAGAAGCTAACAGAGGTCCATTCTGTGCCGGATTCTGTACTGGAGAGCCCTGGTCATGGGGCTGCGAGCCCACAGTACATGTGCCGTGAGTATGTACTCTGTAACGCAGATTCTTGCGGAATTTGAGGCTGTTCCTGAAACGTATCGGGCCAGAGCCTGGCATAAACCTTCGATAGACGGTGTAGTTTAGATAGCTTAGCGATGGGAGATGCCAGAGAGAAGCGAGGCACGCTGTGGGCGGTGACTGCTGGTGGCAGAGTTCCTGTTCGTTGCCTTCACGTCGGGAAAAGGACCAGAATGCCAAGTGCTGGGTGCTGGCATTGGCTGTGGACACGTTGCTACGAGTGCTCTGAGCCTTGCTGGCCGTGCGGGCCGTGCTGCGCAGTGCTGGCAGTGCTGGCAGATGCCTTTGTTGTCGCAGGGCAGCACGCGGCGCAGGAATCTGGCTCTGTTGCAGAATGCGTGAGGTATGTGTTGGGATTCCGCAAGAAGAGTCTTTGCTGTAGCAGCAAAGCAGGCCTGGCAAGGCTAGCAAGGCTAGCAAGGCTCGCAATGCTTGCAGTGCTTGCAGTGCTTGCAGTACTTGCCGTGCTTGCCGTGCTTGCCGTGCTTGCAGGCCTGGACAGCACCATTGTGGTGCGAGCGTGAGGCATCCCGTGACAAGCCGGATGCAGGCTGGTCCAGCGGGCAGCGGGCAGCGGTCGGAATCATCCGAGTCACATCCGAGCGAGGCGTCCCTGGCCTAGGCTTTGGCCACTCTCAGGCTCATGTTCGTCACTGGTGTGTAATGATATGGCGTGGTTAGGCTAGGCCAGGCAAGCGGACGCTGAGGTGTGGGCCGGTTAGCTGCTGCTTTGCAGGCCGGTTCTGGTGCGGTTCTGGACCGGCTCTGGACCGGCTGGGGGCCGGCTGGGGGCCGGCTGGGGGCCGGTTCTGGGAAGCAGTTGGGCCCAGCCCTTTGCATCTTTCGGTTCTTGTACATCAGCGATCTTCATCTTAAGCTTCGGAATACTAAGAGACAGTTACAGCAACGGTTTGAGAAGCGAGAGAATGGGGCCATGAACGGCTCTTGATCTGCTGCTGATCGGCTGTACAAGCGTGTGGACAGAGCCGAGAATCACAGCATGCAGCAGACAGAAGGGCTTGTCGCAGAAAGCGACTCGAGTTCAGGACCCGATACCGACATGGAAATTTATCAGAACGAAAGCCTGATGGATTCTGGCATGGACCATTGGTGGGCCGATGAGACGGCCAGCGGATACCTGGGATTGGCAGTGGTTCCTAGTGGAGTGAGCTCTGTACTGGAGTCGTACTTTGCGCTTTTCGGGCTGTGTCTGGCGCACAACGTTGCGACCAAGTTCTTGGGCATCGATTTGGAAGACGGCTTACCGGGCCAGCACTGGTTCAAGGGCCAGCTCCAGGAGCCCCAGCACCGGGTGGTGCATCGGGATACGGGGCCCTGTGTCGTGGGCATCGAGCAATTGAGCGAGAAGGAGCTGCAGGAGCCGCAGCCGGCGCTACTGCGCCGGATGCAGCTGCTGGTCGCTGCAGTTCACGGGTCGCAAAGGCGGTTTGTGAGCAGCAACTTGATCACCAGAGGCGTGGACTTAAATGTATCGCAGCGTCTGCAATGCCATGATCATCTCTCTGAGGTGTTTCCGCAGTTCATCAAGAATCTACACACGGATACAGACCTCTGCTTGAAACAGAACAAAGCTACCGCAAGCCTGTTCTTGTCCAAAGCGCTGCACAGAGCGAGCGCAGCGGAGCCGTTCCAGAGCACATCGCTCTCGGTGCTCAACTTCTCGCCAGAGAACTACGCGCCAACGCTGTACGAAATGTTCAATCCTATGCTCTTGCCCGAGCCGGCCGACTCTGGGTACGAAATCGAAAACGCTTTTGACTTCCTGGCGCCCGTCTTCACCATCATATTCGATGACATGGACGAGACCACCGAGAATGTGAACCTCTCCCACGGTGTAGAGGTCCCACTCGAGTTTTACCCGCAGCTCTACACCAGGCAGTGCCTCGAAAAGGTGGTCATCCCGGTATTGGAAGAGACAGAAGTGCTAAGACGCAACAACAAGCTGGCTTTGAACAAGATGTCGTCATTGCAGTCATTCCAGGGGAAGCAGATCAGTTCATTCTTGAACAGCTCCATTCAGTACCTGTCTGAAATACCCCTGGGAGACCCGTCAACGTCTGAGTCGTTGTCCCGCGCGCTAGAATCTGTGAAGGACCACCTTTCTACGCAGAAACGCAGCATGATGGATGAGTACAGCCAGGTACAGAGACAGATCAACGAGCTGTCCTTTGACAGACCCTCGGAGAAGATCATCGAACTCGCTAAGCAGGTCGGCGCCATCGATGAGCCCTACACGTTGCGTCTTGCAGCGTTTTCGCCGTATGATTACATAATCGCTACTGGAACGGACAGCGACAAGCCATCGGCAGCGACCTATATCAGGACCAAGATCAACGCACGGTCAACGGAGATATTGCAGGACACGCTCACGGCGATTGAGGTCCAGGATCTGATCAAGGCGGCCACCAGGCACGCCTCTGAGACGCCAATTTTGTTCGTCTACATGAAACCGAGCGTGTTGGACTCCCCAGCAGACGTCCAGACCGCGCTGGCGCAGAACAAAGCACTTTCAAACTTCATACAGCACGATAAGAACGCCCATGAGCAGTTTCGCCGCCAATTGAGCGTGCAGCAGGATCAACAGCCCAGTCTGATCTAGATCCATTTTTCATGCACGTATTCTAAGCGAAGAATGGAACCGGCGTTGAACAGCTTGTGGCCTACTCTTGGGGGACCGTTACTGGGGTTATGCAGTGAGTATACCATCGTGCTACACGCCTCGCTCGCACATCTTGGCCCTGCCATTACTTGCCTTGTCCTTTTCCGTATAAAACCAGAGTTACATAAATAGAACCATCACCTGTAACACTCAGATCTGCAAAGAAGAGAAATAGATGCACACAGTGCCAGAGCCCCCAAATTCGGTGCTAACTTCTATCCTGCTGGCTGCTGGCTGCTGGTATATGCCTACATTATAACTGAAGCGTGCATTACTCTAGCTACAGCTCTTGCCGCTGGCCATCGGGATTTACAATGACATTGCGTAATCCAAGAATCTGGTACACTGTGAAAAGACTGATCCTGGTGTGGCTACTGTTCTTACTACTGACATCATGGGCGCCGATTCACAAGCATGTTTGCAACTGGACTAATAGAAGTACAGTGGATCCTGCCGGTTTCTTAAGGACAGTGAAGATCAAAGACGTAAAGGTATCAAGATGTTATTCTTGGTACTACACATGTGATCAGATCTGGGACTACGACATGAACAATGAGCTGGTCACGTGGAAGCGAGTGGACGCTGAGAAGACTCTGGACACATCTGTTGGGCGCGGGCTGTGGTACCGGAGCTACGTTTATTGGCAGCCCAGCGATGATGTTGAAGATTCTGGGCCAGTAGTGGTGGATCTTGCATGGAGTGTGAAGGGTCTTCCGCTTGGACTGTTGAGCGAGCGACACAGCAAGATCAGGAACAGCGAGATTGATGGCTACCATGACGCTAGTGTACGAAACTATGACGATTTTTTGAAGCAGGACGGATTGCCTGGCCGGGACGGTGTTAGACCGATAAGATGGTCTGCCAAGTTTGGAAATCATTTGGAAGACTGGTTCTGGCGCGGCGATGGGGTCTGGTGCAAGTACGGCGCCAGGTCTGACGGCGTGCTTCAGATCAAGGCATTCATTGGCGAAGATTTTATCGAGGCACGGCCCATGTGGAAGGAAATGGTTCACTGTCTCGAGCGTGATGGTTACTCTCAGCCAATCTCGTTCAGTTTTCTAAAGCCGGCTCTGGAGCGTGGAGCGTCAAAAGTTTACGGAACGATATCAGACCCGGCACTTGTCATGCAGCGGGACGACTGGAAGATTTTGCAAATCACTGATATGCATTTTGGTCGAAACGGGATCTCCGATCTGCGCAACGAACGGCCGGACTCGCTCTTCAGATTCGATTACCCAAATGTACAGTTTTTGAATACCGTTATGCGGAATGAAAGGCCTGACCTGGTGGTCATCACGGGTCACATGTTCAAGGATTTCGACCGAACGATGGACTATGAGGTCCAGATCCTGAAGATCGTTTCTCCAATAATTCGAAATGGGACCCCGTTTGTGATCGCTTGGGGTGAATCTGACGCTGCTAATGAACACAAAAATGCAATGCTCAAGTTCATAAAATCTTTGCCCTTTTGTTTGAATAAGTTTGACCCCAGCAACTCAACGAATCTGATTCTACCCATCTTGTCCGAATCTTCTTCTGACGGTGTTTTGAACCAAATTGGAACCATCTATGCGTTCGACTCAAATATCACCGAATCGTACAACTTGCTAAAAGCACATCCACCACCAGAAAGTTCAGAGTTCAATCTAGCGTTCCAACACTTCCCTTTGCATGAATATCGTCCGAAAGGATCGTTTGCTCTGATCGGCAACTATGAGGAAAAGAAGTCCTTGAAGGATTTACCGCCTACTAAAGATTTTAGAAATCTTTTGGGTTCAAACCACTTCAAGGCATTGTCATGTGGTCATGAACATGGAAACGACTGTTGTATCCTTTCTGATGGTGAACAACAGGGACTAGTAGAAAGCATGTGGCTATGCTACGGTAGCATTTCAGGATACGACCCTGTGTTTCATTCTAAGGTCAGACTCTTCAAGATAGATACCGAAAAGAATGAAATCACATCGTGGAAAAGATCAATCTTAGACACATCGCAGGTCTTGGATTATCAATACATATGGTCAGAGGCCGTGGACTGAGATCAACAAAAACTGTAGCGATTTAGTTCAGTGATTTCATTTCTACCTTTTTATGGCTCCACGCCATTATTCAGTTCTCAATCAATAGTGGTTGACTCCACTTGGCATCCAACATTTTATGACATATAACATACACACTTATCTTATGCATATTGAACATTCTCTTGTTTATTCTTCCTGATTGCTGAACCTAAGGATTAATACGTTAGGTGTATTGATCCATTGAAAGAAGGTACTTTGGAATATATAAAGTTTATACATCTTGTTGATATATGGGAATGTACATTGAAATAGAATCAGTTCTTGTGTTTCATTGCTGATGTATTAAATGTAGTCGTGTGGTGTTTCATGAATGGCTCGACAGCCGTTTAGCGTACAGGCATAGTCTGTTTATAATCTGCTGATGACAGCTTCAGTGAAAGAGGAAGTGGAAGCAGAGCCACCCAAGTCACCGGTTCTGTTTTCAGAGCCAGAGGCGATGGTGGTCAAGACGGCCTTTTGGATCTTGTCGGCGTGTTCGGTCAAACCCATGTGGTTCAACATCATCACGGAGGATAGCAACAAAGCGGTTGGGTTGGCCTTGTTTTGGCCCGCAATGTCTGGGGCAGAACCGTGGACGGCTTCGAAAATGGAGACCTTGTGACCGATGTTGGCGGATGGGGTCAAACCCAAAGAGCCAGCGGACAAACCGGAGTTCATGTCGGACAAAATGTCACCGTACAAGTTTGGACAGACGACGACGACGTCAGAGTAAGCTTCTGGGTGCTGGACGGTCTTCAAGACGGTGTTATCGATCAATTCTGTTTGTAGTTCGATGTCTGGGTATTCGGAAGACAACTTCTTGGCCACGTTGACGAACAAACCGTCAGCCAACTTTTGGATGGTGGACTTGTGGACGACAACGACCTTTGGTCTGCCGACAGCTCTGGCGTATTCGAACGCGTATCTGACGACTCTCTCGGACGCGTCCTGGGTGATTAGCTTGATGGATTGCACGACGCCTGGCGCGATCACGTGCTCGATACCGGAGTACTCACCCTCAGTGTTTTCTCTGATCAAGACCAAGTCCACGTTTTCGTACGTGGTCTTGTAGCCCTCGATAGAGCGCGCTGGACGCACGTTCGCGAAAAGACCAAACGTCTTTCTCAACGTCAAGTTCAGCGATCTGTGGCCCTTACCGATAGGCGTGGCCAGAGGGCCCTTCAGCGCCACCAGGTTCTTGTTGATAGACTGCACCGCTGGCTCTGGGATCGTCGTCAACCCGTTCACGAAGATCGGCGTCACGTCACATGGCTCCCACGTGATTGGCACCTTGGCCGCGGCAAAAATGTCCTTGACAGACTTGGAGATCTCAGGTCCCACTCCGTCACCTTCAATGAACGAAACAGTGAACTTCCCGCTCTGGGGGTCCGCTTTGCCGGTGAATCTCCCAATGTTGGGCTGCTTGTTTGCCAAAAACCGGCGTGACTGCTTTAACATAGATTGTCTGAACATCTTATTATTCTATCCAAATTTCAAAAAATCCCCTATCTGACCAGAAATATCCCAAATTCTCGATCCCCGATTTCTTTGACGCAAACTAGGGCTGCTAAAAGTGTCTACAACTGCTATTATTCCTGATTTACATCAATACTTCTGCTTCATCTTCAATATCAATAGCTTGTAATCCTTTACTTCTTATATTAATACTGAATTTTCGGGAACAAGCCGAGCCGGAAGCGCTGTGGCCGGGTAACGGGTCCGTGCTCTCGGGTCCGATCTTGGAAAGATCGTCACGTGACCGACATTTCCAAAGGTCGGTCACGTGATAATTTTGAATTTTTGATTTTGCATCACGTGACCGAATTTTTCAGTATCGCAACTGAAGCTGAAATCGCAGCATCACCGTGAACAAAGCACAGCATCGGACCGGCATTGCACAAGCACAGACTGCTGCCACTCACTCCCGCACCAGGCGTAGCACCAGCACTCCCCATGCCCCGCGAGACAAACCTTGAGAGGTGTATAGGAAGCGAGAGCTTCCAGAAACTGCGCCAGACGAAAGTGCTGCTGGTCGGCGCAGGTGGCATCGGGTGCGAGCTGCTCAAGGACCTGCTGCTGCTGCAGATAGGAGAAATCCATCTCGTGGATCTGGACACCATCGACCTGTCCAACCTGAACCGGCAGTTCCTGTTCCGGCAGCGAGACATCAAGCAGCCCAAGAGCGTCACCGCAGTGAAAGCCGTGCAGCGATTCAGCGATTCCACGCTGATAGCGCACCAGAACAACATCATGGACAGCGAAAAGTTCCCAGTGTCGTGGTTTGGCCAGTTCTCGATCGTGTACAACGCCCTGGACAATCTCGCCGCAAGAAGATACGTGAACAAGATGTGCCAGTTCACGAAAAAGCCCTTGATCGAGTCAGGAACCTCTGGATTTGACGGATACATCCAGCCCATATTTCCAGGAGTCTCCGAATGCTTCGATTGTACCGCAAAGGAAACGCCAACTACGTTCCCCGTGTGCACCATCAGGTCCACCCCGTCTCAACCGATCCACTGTGTCGTTTGGGCAAAGAACTTCCTGTTCTCGCAGCTGTTCGGCGATTCGGCTCAAACCGAGTCTCCGATCAATGACAAAGACCTCGGTACCCAGGACCCTGAAGAGATCGCCAGAATCAAAGCAGAGACCAACGAGCTTCATGCGTTGCAGTCCCTCGTGAAATCGGGAGACACGGCCAAAGTCCCGGATATCTTAAAGAAACTGTTTGTGGACGATGTTAACAAGCTCTTGGAACTGGAAAACCTGTGGAAGACTAGGGTCAAGCCTACACCGTTGGCAACCGTAAATGCTTCAGGCCCGGGACCAACAGATCTCTCTCAGGTATGGTCTTTACAAGAGAACGTTAACAAGTTTGTACAAGTTACTGAACAGCTAATGTCCAGACTTCAAACGGAACCCTTCATAGAGTTTGACAAAGATGACGAGGACACGCTTCTTCTTGTGGCATGTGCAGCTAATATTAGGTCGTACATCTTTCACATTCCTCCCAAATCGGTGTTCGACATTAAACAGATGGCAGGTAACATTATCCCTGCCATTGCAACGACCAACGCAATTATTGCAGGCCTTTCCTCGTTGGTCTCTTTGCGTGTGTTGAACCTTATCAACACAGTTTCCAATGACGCGTTGGAAATCCCCATGGCTTTCACAGCAAGGGCAAGTAACATCGCAACTAACAGGTACCTGTCCAATCCAACTCTTGCTCCAAAAAATCCTAATTGTCCCGTCTGCTCTAACACCCAAAGAGCAGTGATCAAGATCTCCCAAAAAGTCTTGGAAAATACTACACTGTATCAATTGAACCAGAAGGTTATTAAACAGTACGGATTCACTGGCGAAAACTCCATCTCTAACACGAACAACAATAGTTTATTATATGATTTTGACTTTGACGATATGGAAGGTATGAAGCTTTCGAGGTTCAAATTCAAAACTGGTACTGTGCTTCTGTTCAGAGATGAAGAGATGGTGGACGGTGGTGAGTTACGGCAATCAATCGAATTTTACCTTGAGATCCTTCCAGAAGGATCTGAAGATGAACTTGTTCTGCCGGAGCTCCCAAGAGAAACATATATCTATCATTCGCCATTCCAGAATGAGGAAGAAGAAGAAGAAGAAGAAGAAGAAGAAGATTTGTTAGAGTCTAGCGTTGATATCGATAGAACTGAAGAAAAAATTGAAGGGATTAAAACTCTTGTAGTTGAAGATGCTGAGGTAGAAGAGGAGGAGGATTTATTGGCGGACGAAACACCGTCAACAAGTAGTCTGAAAAGGCAACTCTCTCATGGCTCTGGATCACCAGCAGCTAAAGCAACTAAATTATCTACAGATGTAGACGAGGACGACATCATTCTTCTTGATTGAACAATGATCAGACATGTAACAGTAACGTTAAATCTTACCGTGTAATCTGCTATATTATTATAATTACAGCATCTAGTATATAGGAAGCACTTCCTTGAGACATGGCTGACATGACTGAGCAGAAAGTAGAGAAAGGGTTACAACTGGTTTTGAGCCACAACAAATAGAACAGAATTGGAAGTTATCGTAATGGTGCTGTTAACAGCACCATTACGATAAATCATGATATAGAACAAAGGGGATCGAGAAGGAAGAACGAAAATGATATCTTACAAAAACCAATCGTGAGGAAAGTGCATCGAATTTATTCTCGTACAGAGGATCTTGACCTGCTTTTCAGTCTTTGTAACCATGATTCTCGCTTTCTGGAACGTGGCTGACGGTCTATATCTTCATATTCACTATCCGTCTTTTGTGTTTGATAATCTTCTTGCTGTTTTCCTTTTAAGGATGATACATGCAAATGTTTAGAGCTACCCGTGCTGCCCATTTTCCGCAGCATTGGCGATGAGGGCCTCGAACCGCTGTCGTACTCATCTTCTGTATCACTTACAAACAGCTTGTTCAAGAACGGAATTTTAGAGTGGGCTCTTGAAGCAATTATGTCAGGGGGAGCATTGGCACTACTCAACGACTTAGAATACGGCCTTGTCTTGGGTACGTCCAAATAGTGAGGGTCCGGTGGAGTTAGGGCACCTAAAAGTTTATCTTTAAATTCGACCTTTTCCACTGGAGTAAGTGGTTCCGCGTCGACTGTACCAGAATCCACATTTTCATTATTGGGTTCCTTGTTTGTGGTTAGAGTTTGTGATGGTGTGCTACTATCCCTTTCTGACGCTGTCTGGCTTTGTGTCTGTGGTGTCTTCTTCTTTAGCTTCAATAGATGAGGAAGAAGCTTGTAAGAGTAAGTCAACAAAAACTCAACTACCAACCTTGATATTTCATATTCTCTGGGGTCCATGTCGTGGTCAGGATGTGAAATAATGGAAGGCTGAAAGATTGCTGCCATGTTGGCTGCAGTCATCAAGTTCTTTTGCGACTGCTGAACAAACAAACTCAGAAGATCTAGCAGATAGATAAATAGCTGCCTGGGATCATCTGGAAGTTGTTCAAACAATTGGTCGTAGTCTTTGATGGCATTTTTAACATCTTTAGCGAGTCTTTTCTTTGATTTCAACTTCTTTAGTCGTTCCTCTTCTTTTGCAGCACTGTCCGCGTCTGCATCTTCAGCCTCTTCATCGATTTCTTCGCCGTTGCGTGGTTCCAGGCCATCTGTTTCGTCTTCTTGAGCAGTATCTTTATTCGATTCTTCCGCAGCCTCAACTGCTGCGTTTTTCAAATGCTGAATAATTCTGGGTCTATCTACCAAGGGTTTTCTAAAGGAGTCGTACAGCGCAAGCGGGATCAATGGCTCCTGAAGATGGTTTAGATAACGTCTCAACAACGAGGCCACGTCGTGCACTGTGAACTCATCCCAACTGTTGAACTTTGCTCCATAATTTGGTGGCGTTGAGAAAATGTATTGCAGCTCCTTGATTCGCTTGGAGTTTCCAGCTATACGGAAGATACCAGAGGTCTCAAGGCCCTGCTGTTTCAAGTAAGCGCCGCACTTCGCTACCACAATTGGGATCCTACCGAAACTGGAGAGCTCTGTCTGCACTATAACCTGAGCACTGGCAACAGACAAAGACTGGGACAACGGCACGTTAAAGACCTGGCCTGAAAATCCGTGCCGCTGGTTCAAAAATGCGTCTCTATACTCCTTGAAACCCTCATCTTTCGCCAACATGTTACGCGAGTAGTCCCCGTTGGTTTGGTACGGCTTCTTGTCCTGTATCCCAGAGTTCCCATTCTGCGCCGAATGCTTCCTCCTGTTCTCGCTCAGTGTCTCGGAGGACACTGCCTTTGGGTTGTTCCTGAATTGTCTCCACCAGTTCGCCAACTGGTTCTTGGAGGGCGACTGTGAATGCCCATGGTCCTGCGGCTCACGCGCCTGAACCTCTGCAGCGTTTCCCGGCATCATGCTCTGTGTCGTCTACAGCTCTCTCCAGGACTTCTCCGACACAAACCAGTCCGCTGCTAATTTCGTATCACTGACCCAAAATCGCTTCAGAAATTGCTAAAATCTCACGACACTCGATGCAATTCGTACTAACCAATCTTAAGCGCTTCTGCCCACTCCTAAACCGCTCAAATTGATACCAAATCCCAGATTTGGACCTCTTGTTTTCTTTATCAAAGGAGTCTCTAACTTCTTAAATTCTGTAAAGGTTCCTAATGTTCCTTAAACCTGCGTATTAGAACCGCAAATATCCCTGAAAACTCCACGACCACGGTCTTAAACAACACTTAATCTCCTGAACTTCTATGTACCTGATATCAGCTTGTAATACCAAGTTGCTCTATAACTTGTCTAGTTCCAGAAACGTTAGTGTTCTTCACGTCCGTTTCCTTAATCGCGTTTCCAGATAGCGTGTAACTGAAAAGCTTAAAGCTGTAAAGGGAAAAGTAATGGCCAAGGTGCGGTGATCTGGCTCTAAGCTTATATACGTTCTCAGTGGTGTATAGTTTCCTAAGCAGCTACTGTGGAGGCGTTTCAGCTGGACTCGAGGCGTTTCAATAAGCTTAATAAGTCTCGAGGGACGTGTTTCTGTTGTAAAAAAGAAGTTAAGGGCACTTAACAGGATAGAACGGTGCCTGAAAACACACGGTGTCATGTTGGCCATCTTTGGAAGCTTTAGGCCCCTTTATTGGGGCCTGGTGAAGAGCTGGGTGGTGATAATGTAGTTTCGTGTAAAGTGATTAGATATACCTTTGCATCAGCCATGCCATCGGCGATGTGTGGGCAAGCCTTGAAGCGGCTAAGAGCAGTCAAGCTGGTTCAGTATGTACGCTATGTTTGAATATGGCATTCGTGTTACACGCCCCATCATTTTATTTGGACAATTCGACGTAGTTGCCTGGGAAAACGCCCTGGGCACCGTTGTAAATTCCGACCCACCATCCTGCGGCATCGGAGCGGTCCACCACCTGGATCACAGCCCCAGCAGGGAACGTGAGGTCTCCCTCCGCTTGTGCGGTGTAGTCGTAAAGTGCTGTGCATGTTTCGGCGCCAGGAGCTGTCGTTGGAGCAGAGTATGCCGATGCCTGGGACCCGTATCCTGTGGTTCCTGAGGCAGGAGGCACACCATACCCTGTAGCCGGAGGTACTCCAGCGACCTGGCCATAAGAGGCCGTTTGCTGCTGTCCGTAGGCCGGCTGCTGACCATAAGCTGGCTGCTGACCCAGAGGGCTTGCAGGGCTCGAATCGGAGCCTAGAGGGCTTCCAGGAGCACCAGCACCGGGAGCGCCGTACCGTCTTCTGGTCATCTCGAGTTTGGCTTTCGAATAGCCCAGTTTGAAATTCGTGATGGTCAAGGCGTCGGCCTGCTCCTGGATGTTGCCTCTCTTGGTCTGGAAGGCCTCGACAATGTCGGTTTCAAGGTCAAAGTATGGGATCTTCATATCCTGGAACCTGTTGTACAGAGTGTAAAAGATGTTCAGCTGCATGTAGTAGAAAGAGATGAACAAGGGCTTCACGAACTCAGCCTCCAACTGGAACAGGATTGGCAGTTCATTCTTGAGCATGTCGTTGTAGTAGTCGTATTCTTGCTGCTTCTCTGCGACCTGGGCCTCGGCCTTGTACTTTTTCTCCTCGTCCTTTGGAGTAGGGTTTTGCTTCTCGTCGTACTTGTTGAACGTGTTCAAGGCTCTGTCCAAGTCCAGCTTCTTGTGGTTTCTCTTGGTGGCCATCTTCCTAATGTAGTCGATGATCTTCAACAGCTCCTGCGCCGGCTTCACGATCTTTTCCTCGATCAAAGTCAAGTCAGGCTTCAGAGTCGCCTGCAGCTCCGCGACGATCGCGCTGTACTGCTCACTCGCCTCAATACCCTCAGGGTTGTCCTCGGGTACCGTAGCGTTGGGGTCCGACATTTTTCCGCTGATGGGCTTGAAAATCTCAGACATAGCCTTGGAGAACCCTATCTGGTGCTTGAGCATCCCGTTCACCGCATTGAAGTACCGTTTGGACTCATCACTCAGTTTCTTGGTTTCAGACTCCAGCTCCTTGAACCGACGCTCGGCATCCTCGTACACCGGATCCACAGTCTGCTGCCCCATATTCATCTTCTGTCTGAAGGACTGAGGAGCCCTTGCTACTGCCTTGGTGAACCCTTTGAATGACATCTTTCACTTTCTGGAACCTCTCTCTGATATTATGGCCCTTTTCCCTGCTTAAAACTCACAAATCTAACAGAACAAAACCCAATACTGAAACTTCAGATACTCAGCTTTCAAATAACACAATTTTCCTGCCTGAATTCTCACTGTAAGTGTCAAGTACCCTTCTTATTCTCCGACCCCTGATTTGTTCAAAGTACTTGGTTAATGTCAATTTCAACTTTTTCAGGTTCAAGTCTTTAAAGCTCGATGAGTACTGGAAACTTAAAGGCTAAGACAAGGAAGCGATGAGATGATATGGAAAAGTTGTGTTAAAAGAGAAATATCAAGCTTTGTGGACGTAGTATTGAGTTGAGAGTTTTATTTGGAGAATGCTGTGATATTTATTGATGGCTGGGCTTAGTTTGGAGTAGATTTTGCAAAGGCAAGTATATGAAATCGGGTCTTGAAAAATGGCAGTGTTGTGGAAAGGTTGTTCAACTTCAAGAGCGACTTGTGAGCCATTGAGTGGATTGGGGCGTTGCGTAAGTTAGTGTAGATGTTTAAAAGGGGATAGTAGATGTTTGGCTTTGAATTTGGAACGGGAAACGGAGAATTGTGTGTTCTAGGGCGGGATGTATAATATTTCATCGTTCTTGGAATAGAGTTTCCATTCTCACGATCACTCGAGCCTAAAAGCCGATTGAGCTGTGAACAGCGGTCTGGCGTGCTGAGGAGTTGAAACACAGATAGAGTACAGATATCTGGGATGAATGAGGCAGATCAACGGTCGGAGTCGCCTCAGCGAGAGGTTGGAGTGGAAGATGTGTACTCGGACTTGTATTCTTTGTTCTCGCAAGTGACAACCAACACGACAAACGATATCGAACAGAGGCGATACACGTTCACCTGGCGAACGGCTCTGATGTTTTTGAGCGCTACTATTGGAGGGATGCTGTTTGGATATGACACAGGTGTGATATCTGGGGTGCTGCTCACGCTTAGCCCTCAGGACCTGGGACTCAAGACATTGGAGAACTGGCAGATGGAAGTTATCACTTCTGTCACTTCTGTGGGGTCTTTTCTCGGGTCTCTGATGGGATACCCGCTTGCAGACAGGTGCGGTAGGAAACACACCCTCACTGTGTGTTCTATGATCTTTGCTTGCTCTTCTATGCTCATGGCCATCTCGTACACGTTTGCGATGCTGGTAACCGGACGGTTCGTCGTCGGTATCGCCGTGGGTATTGCAGCACAGTGTATTCCAGTGTACATAAGTGAGATATCACCAGCCCGAATCAGAGGCTCCATGCTGGCAATGAACTCAATCAGCATCACAGGCGGACAGCTGGTTGCCTACGTCATTGCATACATGTTCTACGATCCGAAGTCTACAAAATCGACCACCGCATGGAGATACTTATTCGCGCTGGGAACAATACCGGCTGTAGTGTTCCTGTTAACACTGGATTTCATTCCTGAGTCGCCGCGGTGGCTGCTGTCCAAGTCAAGGTTCATCGACGCGGAAGCTGCGCTACAAACGGTTTACCCCACAGCAACTATCACTGAGATCCGGCAGCAGCTCAAAAAGATCACCCAGAACCTGAGCAAGATACGGTACCATATGGATGAGACTGAACCCCTCTTGCTGCCGGTTTATAAAAGAAGAAGCATTGCGTCTCAAAGGACTACGAGATCATCGCTGGGAGCGACACACTACAATGAGTTGCTGGGAAAGAAGAAACATAAGTGGGAAGCAAGAAGCAAGCGGGCATTGGCAATTGGTTGCATTCTCATGTTTTTCCAGCAGGCATCAGGTTTTAATGCCTTCATGTACTACTCTGCTACCATATTCAATGAGGTTGGATTTAAGAATCCATTGGCCCCAGCAATAGTAGTCGCTGGAGCTAACTTTACGTTCACCCTTTTGTCACTTAGATTAATTGACACAATTGGCAGAAGGCTGATGCTCTTGTCCACCATTTGGATCATGACTGTAGGTTTGCTGATGTGTTCTGTGGGATTCGAATTGAACAACCTCACTTTCTTGGTTATTTCAGTAATAATCTACGTTGGGGCGTATGCAACAGGGATGGGAGTTGTTCCCTGGAGCAGTATCGAGTTTCTTCCGTTGAACAGAAGAGCTGTTGGGGGTTCATTGATCTCGTGTACAAACTGGTTGACTAACGCAATAGTGTCGTCAACCTACCTTACTGTGATGGGAAAAATCGGAAACGAAAACACAATGTTGATCTTCAGTCTTGTGACAATCTTGAACTGGCTCTTTGTCTACGTATGGTACCCAGAAGTGAAGGGCTTGTCATTGGAGGAAATTGGCCAAGTGTTCGAAAATGGAGTGGACGTTTACTTCATATACAGGAATTATCATTAAATGAAACGCGTTGTACTTTCAGATTATTGTACTTATTTACGGTTTACCAAATGTTTCCCATATAGTTTGAGACAGTGACTTTCCGATCTTTCTGTTCCCCGGGGCATCCTTGAGTTCATAATGAATGAGAAGCTTGGAAGCTGCTTCCGTCTTGCAATCGTTGAAAGCTTTTAACAGTGCTTTAAAGGTTGGATACCGCTCTTGAATCATCAATGCTTTTTCCAATGAGACACCTCTCACCGTCATTAAAGCGCGTAAATATAGTTCTTTGACCGTCATGAGGTTCGTTTTCGACATGGCAGATTGCATAGACTCGTAATTATGACAGCACTCAATTTCCTTGTTCCTCTCAAACTCAGACCTGAACATCTTCAGTGAAGTGAGGTATATGTCCTGATTTGTAATATGTTGGTGGTTTATGACCACAAGAGATTTTTTCGAGTAGAGTTTAGTTATGATCAACGACATGTCTGTTAGCCATTGAACCGTGGTATCGGCGTTTTTGGTACGCTTTATGTGGAAATCATTGTACATCAATGTAGTCCATATACTAGTTTTCATCATGTCTGCATTATCACTGATGTTGTATCCAGTGGTCTCCTCCACAAGATAAAATATATGTTTACAGCCAGTCTTCTGTAGTCTATTCTTTTGTTCGGCAAATCTGTTATCACGGATACTAATCACTAAGTCGTCCAAACGCTTCCGCTCCACAATAAAATTCAGAGCACATTGCTTATTGGTATGTTTATGCTTAGCAAGCCATATCATGTCACCCACAATCAAACTCGAGGATTCGGTTTTTATCCCTCTTTGCTTCAGCTTTCTAGCAAAGAAGTCTCTGTCACCTTTCGATCTGACTTCTCTATGATCAATGCACAATACCACATCAAAAGTCCCAGGTTTCCATAGTTCATATTTAACTCCTTTCCAACGACCTTTAGAAACTTGTGGTCTTTTGGCTGAAGATGAAGTTGCCGGGCCCGGTTCTGAACGCTGACTTTCGTCTATTCTACTGGATTGGAATGAAGCATCAAAGAACAGTTGTGACGAATCTAGACTCTGATCAACAGAGATATTTGCGTTTGTTATCAGCCTACTATAGTTTACTGTAGTACAATTCTCATCATCATTAAGTGCGGAAGAATTTCGGACATCCGATCCAATTTTTCTTCGTTCGTAAGGGCTATCTAAATCAAACTCAATGTTATTGGCGACTTTCATACTCTCTGCTAGCACTTTCCCTTCTTCTGTCAAGTTGAACTGTGACGGCCTGCCGTGCTCCAGTACCAAATTGTTGGTCTTGAGAGATTTGATTGCATTCCACGCGCTGTAATACTCTTTCGTTGAAGGATTATTCTCATAACTCTGATCACAATACTTTGAAGCAAACGGAATCAGCTGTCTTCTGGTGCAGCACAAATCATCTTTATCGCAACCCAATTCAAGCAAACCCAACATGATCCCGAATCCTCCGCTTCTGTTTCTTGGTATATATTTCTTCTTCTTTCGCTTTCTTGTGTTTTGACTATCGCTATCCTCATGTTCTAAAGCTCGTACCCTAGTCTTTTGAGTATTATTTGGATTGCTGTCGCCTTGAGTTGACTGAGTGTCCTGAGAAATGTCCACTTCATCCGGAAACGCGATTCCCTTTTCCTGACAGTATATCTGCAATCGCTTCGAAAGTTTGTTCATAGTAGTCTGCCCAATACCTTTGACCCTCAGTAATTGTTTCGGGTGGCGTATGGGCTCAGGATAGCTCTTTAGAGCGAAGAATGCTCGATTCAATACCATCACCAATTTTTCCTGATGAGCCGCCGTGCTCTTAGAGATCTCCTGCTGTAGGAAATCCACATAGAGATCCTTCGCATCGTCTGGTAGAACACTCATACGTATTATGCACTCGGTCCGATGACTTGATGGCCGGTATACCCCTTATGTGGGTCACTGATTTAGTCTTTGTTGTAGTGATAAGTAAATCAAGTATCTAATGTTGATACTGATCCCAATTTAATAATAAAGCGTAAAGCTTAAAACAGAACAGAAAACATGAAATGATTGGGAGAGCGTCTTATAAACCTTTTTGATGATGGTTTATATGTTAGTATATTGCATTAAAGTATACTGAATCCAGAGATATCTTATATAGAAGGTATTGAATACAAAACAAAAGATATGAGTTGGGTTTATACATAAAAAGAAGTGGAATGGGTTCGAGGTTCGCAAGGGAGTCGAACCATTCCAATGAGGCAATAAAAGCGGCGAAAAGAATTAACTACGATACAAGTTTAATTAGATTACAACTTGTCGTAGTACTCTTGCCAGCCTGGAACTTCTTCCTTCATACCGTGTCTCTTTCTGGCAGCCAAGACAATTTCACCAGCCTTGGTGGTTGGGTCCAATGGGTCGGTACCTAGAGTGGCCCAGTGGTCGAACACCATCTGTGGGAAAGCTTGACCACCAGTGGCTTGTCTCAATTCACCGGTGAAACCGAAGGACTCGTTGACTGGCAAGTAGGCCTTGACAGTGAACAATGGAGTACCTGGTCTTTGTTCTTCAGAGACGACTTGACCTCTCTTCTTGTTCAAGACGGAGTAGATACCACCAACAGCGTTTTCTGGACATTGAATTTCGACCAAGAAGACTGGCTCTTGAATCTTTGGTTCAGCCAACAAGAAACCGGCGTAAGTAGCTCTTCTCATGGTTGGGATGATTTGACCACCACCTCTGTGGATAGCATCAGCATGCAAGGTGACATCCAAGATGTTAACTCTAACGGATCTCATTTGTTCACCAAAGATTGGACCTTCCTTGGTAGCCCATTGGAAGGCAGCAACGACGGAGTCCTTGATTTCGTTCAAGTATTGGACAGCCTTGGTCTGGTCGACAACCAAGTTTGGACCGTTACCGTCAGGACCGAAACACCAGATCTTTCTGGCGTCAGTGACGTCCCAGCCGAACTCGTCAGCCATGATTCTGGCTCTAGCCTTGAAATCATCTCTTGGGTTGATCTTACCACCCTCAATAGCCAAAGAAACTTCTTCGTCAATTGGTTGAGCCTTCAAGTAGATTCTGTTATGCTTGTTTGGAGACTTGGACAAAGCAACTTGAGAAGATTCACCTTCAACAGTTTCTCTGTAGGCAACCACAGGAGGAGAGATCTTCAATGGAATACCAGCGTGGTCGTTTTCCAAATCTTGCAAACAAATTTCCAAATGCAATTCACCGGTACCAGCGACAATGTGTTCACCAGATTCAGAGATGTAGGTCTTGACACATGGGTCAGACTTGGACAATCTCTTCAAACCTTCGACCAACTTTGGCAAGTCGTTAGCGTTCTTGACTTCAACGGAAACTTCCACAACTGGAGAGACGGAGAACTTCATGACCTTCATGTTGTGGGCGGTCTCGAAGGTGGTCAAAGTACCACTCTTCAACAAGAATTGATCGATACCGACCAAACCGATAATGTTACCAGCTGGACAGTCTTCAATTGGTTCGACGAATCTACCCATCATCAACACAGCTCTTTGGATAGCCTTGATGAACAAGTCTTCCTTCTTACCTGGAACGAAGGTTGGACCTTGAATTCTAACCTTTTGACCGGACTTGACAGTACCGGCAAAGACTCTACCGAAAGCGTAGAATCTACCCTTGTCAGATGTTGGCACCATCTTGGAGACGTACAACATCAAGTCAGACTTAGGGTCACAGTTCTTGATAGCGATACAAGCTGGATCGTCGGATGGACCTTCGTACAATTGCTCAGCTCTGTAGTTTTGAGCAGTGACTGGAGATGGCAAGTGCAAGACAATCATTTCCAACAAGGCGTCGGCAGCTGGCAAGAACTTTCTCATGACAACCTTCAACAAAGCCTTACCTTCCAAGTCCTTCTCGTCACCCTTTAGGACAATGTCCAACTTCTCCAACAAGGTTGGGATTTCGTCCTTCTTGAAGTTCATGATGGCAGCAAACAATCTGAAGATTGGGTCCAAGACGAACATGTTGAAAGCTCTCTCCAATGGCTTACCATCGGCGTCTCTGTCCTTGTTAGTCCACTTCTTGGTCTTTGGGTTGAAGAAAGAGTCACCCCACAATCTCTCCATCATCTTCTCCCTGTCGACACCGAACTTCTTGGAGTATCTGTTGGCGAATTGTCTGATGGTGAAGGCCCAACCGTGCAAACCGGAACCGAAGGCCACGGTACCTTTTTGTGGGTACACTTGGACGTCACCTAGCACTTCGTCAGTGTAGGTGGAGATGATGACGTTAACGGATTCGACAGTTCTGGAGAAAGACTGGTACAAGTCCTCCTTGGAAACCTGCAATTCCAACAAAGCTCTGTCGACCTTGTTGATAACGACAACAGGCTTGATTCTCTCACCCAAAGCTTGTCTCAAAACGGTCTCGGTTTGCACACACACACCTTCGACGGTGTCCACAACGACTAGAGCACCGTCAGTGACACGCAAAGCAGCGGTGACTTCAGAAGAAAAGTCAACGTGACCTGGCGAGTCGATCAAGTTGATCAAGAAAGAGTTACCCTCGGTCTTCTGCTTGATGTCCTTGACATCGTCGTCCGACATCTCGGAGAACAGAGAAATGGCAGTCGACTTGATCGTGATACCTCTCTCTTGTTCGTCCTTTCTGGTGTCGGTGAAACGCGCCTCACCGGCCTTCGCAGCAGAGATAATACCGGCTCTTTGCACCAAAGAGTCGGTCAACGTAGATTTACCGTGATCGACGTGCGCAATAACAGACATGTTACGCACGTTCGTCACCTTGTCCATCAAGGACCGGATCTGGTCAACAGTGAAAGCAACCATCTTGAACCGTTTTCTTTTCCAACACTAGACTTAGAACCAAACACTCGAATACTGCAAAAACTAACACCGTTTTTGCCTGCCGTATCGAAGATGAAGATGCTGTTGCTGTTCTGCCTTTTGCTCCTGTTGGTTTAAATTCACAATAATACGAATTACTCAACGCTTAAACACAAAACTTACAAATAAAATAGAAAGATTAAACAAGAAGAAGATTCTCTTTCAAACGACACCAATCCCAAATCATTAACTCTAACAAACAATCCACTAATCGATAACTTTAACTATTCATTTGTTAACTTTTAATTCTTGAAAGGTTGATGAGATGTTAAGAAATAAAGCGATATTGAAAAATTTTTCTATGCTAGCACGAGATAGCGACGATGGGGTTGAAAAAGGGGGTCGTTTTGTACGGTTTGATAATCGGGTGCGGTGTGCGGATGTTTCTCCATTAGGGGACGGTGTTAGGGTTCGAGCTCGTGCAGAGTGACACGCACGTGAAAAGCACGTGACAAGCACGTGACCGGATATTTCAGAGAACCACGTGATGTTCACGTGATGCGCACGTGACGTATCGAGCCAGCGTCTATTAAGGTTTAGGTCTTGGGCCACAGGCCGTACATAAGAAGAAGAGGGACAAGCAGGCCTGGAGGCCCGGAGGCCCGCAGTCGGCGGCTAGAAGCTCCCCTCGCCCAGCAATGAGGCTGCCTGACGCGCCGTGAGAGGCGCCGGCTCCTTACGGGCCACAGGCGGCAGCGACAGCGAGGAGCGCGCCAAGTCACGATCTTGTTGCCGATCTTGTTGCGAATCTGTAACCGGGGCACTTGCCGCAAACACGGCATTGTCGAACTCTGTAGCCACGAAGCCGCCCAGGTGGGGCGTGCGGGTCTTGTCGCCGGTCCAGCTGTCGCCAGACTGCGACTGGGACGAAGCGAGGCTGGAAAGCGGAGGCAGCGACGAGCGGCCCAGCCGCGACAGCCCGCCGCGGCCGTCTGCCGAACGCACCGCCAGGCGCACGCGCTCCAGCAGCGACAGCTTCTTGCGGTCGTACTCTATCTTGCGCAGCACAAACTCCTTCACGCACTGCGCTATCGTTTCTTCCAAGAACTGCAACCAGCGTTGTTGCTCGATCAGCATGTTGGCGGTGATCCGTTTCAGTTTCAAAGTCAGATCGTGCTCAGTCTTTGCGGCTTCTTTGAGCAGCCGTATCGCCTCGTCCACCTTCAAGGGATTGATGTCGCGCTTAGCTCTGAGCTTGCGTGCGGTTTCCTGGCGCTGCTTCGAAAGCTGCTGGGCCTGCGACAGTTCGCGCATTAGGAAATGACGGTTCGTAAGAGCTTCTTTAATCACATAGGAGTCCCGCTCGATGTAGTCCATTGGATCATACAGCGTGGCCATGTCCAGATTCGCCACGATACTTTCGATGTCGCCCATGGCCGTTATCACACGGCCGAACTTGTGGTACAGGTCCGAGTCATCAAGAGACAAGGGCTGGAACGCCTGGCCAAAGATGTTGATCTCTTGGCTGAGCTGCCGTCTGATGGACGACAGCTTCAGGAGCTTGCTCTTGCACTCCTGCGCGCGCTGGTATATCGATTTCACCAGCGGCCGGAACTCAGCCAGCTGCAAAGTCTCGTCGTAGGGCGGAGACAGTTGTTTCAACGTCTTTCTCTTGATCCCCGAGATCGAATTGGCCCTTGTGAGCGGCGTGTAAGTGTTGAAGTCGGACTCGATGAAAATGGCCAGTTCGTCGCTGCGGATGATCAGCGGGTCTGCGGCGATCCGGTTGAACCACGTTTGGAAGTTTGCTGCCAGTTTCATCGCGTCCTCGTCGTTGCTGATGCCGTACGACGTAGAATAGTGCGGAAGCGCGGGCACAAACGTCTCCGGGATCGCCGCATTGAGGTACTTGAACAGCTTGCAAAACTCCCCGTACGTCTTCTTGAGCTTCTGGTGCTTCTGCTTGCGGAACGTGGGCAGATTCGTCGTGCAGTCGAACTTCACGATGGGATTCTCCTTCTTGTTGCTGAAAGACCCGGCCCGCTCGATGCCGCTCACTTGCACAAACAGACTGTACTTGTTTGAGCTCCGCTCGGGCACCAGCTCTTCCACCGGCGGCTGCTCAGGCGCTGCCTGGCGCTCCTCTGCTGCTTCTTCTGCTGCTTCTTCTGCTGCTGCTGTCTGTGCTGGAGCCGTTTCCTGCGGCTCTGCAAAAGGATTGTTGTCCATATCGTCGTACGGGTCGTACGCCACAGACGATGCCATGTCTGCTGCTGCCTGGTGTTGCGGCGCCGCTTGCCCTCTGCTGTGCTGTGCTGTGTTCACCGTGCTGCCTAGTGCTGCTGCAAGGCTCAACTCATATCCAAACGACAAAATACGTCACGTGACGCAAAACAAAACATGTCACGTGATGTACAATTATTTTGCGTCACGTGACCGCTACCCCTCTTTGCCCGCACCTCGCACTTGTTCCCCTCGTTTGCCCCACTTTCCGAATTGCGGGGTTCTCCTCCGCAAAACTCCGATTATTGCCCAGACCACGCTACAGCTCGAATGCTAAAGCCATGCCAAAGCCAGACTAAAGCTATAGTAAAGCCATACTAAAGCCATGCTAAATGCTGATTTTGGTGGGGCAGTTGTGATCGTTCTCCAATAGTTGGAGTATTGGTTGCTCTGGTTAGGGCTGATGAAGGTGCTGATGAAGGTGCTGATGAAGGTGCTGGGTGCTGAGGATGAGGTGGGATATGTGCTGTGATATGAGGTGGGATGATGGGTATATAATGGGTATGTAATTGGTATATACTTGGTACTCAAGTGGTGTGTAATGGGAGTATATGCGCTGAAGCAGCGTGAAGCATCGTGAAGCAGCCAGAGACACAGATACAGTAGAATGTCGATCAACTCATCACATGACCTGGAGAAGGGTGCAGACACGCACAACATTGAGAACGCCGAGGGCCACAACCATCCATACCAGCATCATGTGCACAATGTGTCGTTTGACGGAGACTTTGTGCGGCTGGGCAACCAGACGTACAGGCGGTCAGAGTTGCTGAATGCGTTTGCAGGAGACTTCAACCCGGGGATCCACCCCAGACCCTCGCCCTCGCTGGCCAACCCTGTGCCGCTAGGCCTGGCGTCGTTTTCGTTCTGCACTCTGGTGCTGTCGTTGGTCAATGCGCAGGTCAGAGGAGTGACGAACAACAAGGTGATTGTGGGAGCGTGCTTGTTTTACGGCGGGGTGATAGAGGTGGTGGCAGGGCTGCTGTGCTACCCCATCGGCAACACGTACGGGATGACGGTGTTTGGGGCGTTTGGCGGGTTCTGGATCTCGTACGGGTGCATATTGACTGACCAGTTCCATGTGGTGTCGTCGTATGCAGACGACCCCAAGATGTTCAACAACGCAATGGGCTTCTTCTTGGCCGGGTGGGTGGTTTTCACGTTCCTCATGCTGATGTGCACGCTGAAATCCACCTGGGGCTTGTTCCTGTTGCTCACGTTCCTCGAATTGACTTTCCTCATGCTGACCATTGGTACTTTTATCGGCAATGATAACGTCTCCAAGGCGGGCGGATACTTTGGTATATTGTCTTCCGTGTGTGGCTGGTACTCGCTGTACAGCGGCGTCGCGGACGACACCAACAGTTACTTCCCTGTCAAGGCCTATTTCATGCCCAACGCTCCAACGATATAATGAACCGCTTGAGACCACTGGGATCCAATCGCCACGCAGCAGCACATGCAGAACAGGTTCTGCATCGCCCAGTCTTTGGAACTCGGTTGCTTCTGCGTCTGCAGTTACAGATCCCATTCTCTCAATGCGACTTAAACCTTCTTGTGTTAATGTTTAAACTGTGTTTACATAGTAAATGATCTCATCGCTACACTTAGGCAAAAGGTGGACCCAAGCGGACCCAAGCGGACCCAAGCGGACCCAAGCGGACCCAAGCGGACCCAAGCGGACCCAAGCGGACCCAAGCGGACCCAAGCGGACCCCAGTGGAAGCAATACACTAGCCAACGATGGACGTGGTCCCTGACATCACTCAGTTGATCCAGCAGAACGCGAGACCTCGGTTTGCAGATCTGAGCAAAGAACAACAGCGCCAGCTGGACGATGCTCTAAGACCGGACTTCGACTACGATGCGTGGCAGAAACAGCTGGCTGAATGGATAGAAGATTGGAAGAAGTCTGAATACGTGAACGTCAGTGACACGATCGGTGATCTTCAGAAAGTCGATATGGGGAGACTGATGAACGATGTAGGAATCAGTCTTGACGCATTGTACAAGGATCTCCGCGCTCTACCGCGGTTCACTTTGGTGAATAACGACGACGAGGCTGACCTGCGGCTGTTGCAGGACTACAACTCGCTGCGGGCCCAGCTGATTCACAAGTGCGAGGTGATCGGTCTGATACGACGCGAGATGAGCTCAGATGTGGAGTTTCAGACCGTGAGCGCCGTATCAAAACAAGTGGATGTTGGATCCTGGCGCGACAGCGTGGCACTGGAGCTGCAAACGCTGGTCCAGAATCTTGAAACCGCGCTAAAGTTGTGGCCCAGTTTATCGCAGCGCGAGAAAGCCCAGCTACGGGCCACGGTCCAGCAATACAATCGGCTAGAAAAGAAGAACGATTAGGTCTTTATGTAGCTATGAAGATGAATCCTAGATACTCAGACGTAAACACAGCGGAAGCATGGTGGTTAAACTCTTTAATCGAACAAACCGAATCCCATGTCGTCATCGGACTCTTCCTTGGCTTCCTCCTCCTTCTCTTCGGCGGCCTCGGCAGCAGAACCAGAGGCAGCAGCACCAGAAGCAGCAGCGCCGCTGGAGACACCACCAGCTGGCACAGAGGCCAATTTGCCCTGACCCTCAGCGATCAACTCACCGATGGTCTTGCCTTCCAAAGCAGCGAACAAAGCCTCGATCTTGGAATCTTCGGCTTCAACACCGACAGACTCCAACACGGCCTTGATTTGAGCAGCGGATGGGGATTCCACACCGCCCTGAGCGATCAACAAGTAAGCTGCCAAGTACTTCATTTTCGGGGTCCTGTTTGAAATAATCGGTTTAAGCTAAAGAGCAGACTATTCCTTGGAGGATCTACCTAAAAGAACTCTAACAAAAATCATAAATTACAAACAAAAACAAGAAACAAACGAGCTTATCAAGAACACTTCAAAACTTCAAAAACTGTACCTAACCTCCATCTATTCTTACTTTAACATACCGAACAAAGAAGCTCATCTCCTAGAATAAAGATATCAATGGTATTTCCAAAGTGAGAAGTGAAAAATTATTTTTCAGTTTTGCGTGGGTCCGAAAGAGGAGAATCGTTCTATACGAAATATTTCCGGGGGAAGGTCGCCCCGAAAATCTCCCCCAATATATTTCAAGACTAAAGTCACGTGACACACGATTTCGTCTTGTTTCCTACTGAAAAATTCGATGACTGAAATCCAGGCGATGAGATGAGATGAGATGCGATGAGATGAGATGGAAGTATGGCCAGAGGCTATAGCGGCTCCTCTGGCGCGCCGTAAGCAGCAGTGATCAGTCAAGTCTAATGTCGGAGCTGGAAGCTGCAATCAAGGACATTGCATTCGGGTCAGTAGCCGGAGCAATAGGGAAAATCATCGAGTATCCTTTCGATACGATCAAAGTCCGGCTTCAAACGCAGCCAGCGCACATGTACCCGACCACCTGGGCGTGTATTCAGTCGACGTATGCTAACGAGGGCATATGGAAGGGGTTCTACCAGGGAATAGCGTCGCCCTTGTTTGGTGCGGCGCTCGAAAATGCGGTTTTGTTCGTATCGTTCAACCAGTGTACAAGTTTCTTGGGCGCCTACACCCTGTTGAACCCGCTGGCAAAGACGATATACGCCGGGGCTTTTGCTGGCGCGTGTGCTAGTTTCATCTTGACCCCAGTGGAACTCGTGAAGTGCAAGCTGCAGGTTTCGAACATTACCAGCATTGAGCTCGACACAGGCAGAACCCGTCACACCAACGTGTGGCCCACCATTAAATCCGTTGTGCAGGAGAGGGGTATCCTGGGGCTATGGCAGGGCCAGTTTAGTACGTTTGTTAGAGAGTGCATAGGGGGCGCAGTGTGGTTCACCACGTACGAGATTATGAAGATGAGACTTGCAGGACTGCATCCGGAACACCAAGACAATTACACTTGGGAGCTGCTAGTCTCGGGAGCCACAGCAGGCGTGACGTTCAACGCCAGTATTTTCCCAGTAGACACTGTCAAGTCGATCTGTCAAACGGAACATATCAATATTCTTGGTGCTCTGAAACGTATTCTAAAGTCGCACGGTATCACTGGATTTTACCGTGGACTGGGAATCACTTTGATTAGGGCGGCCCCAGCCAACGCGACTGTGTTTTACACGTATGAGACCTTGAAGAAGATGTTCTAATGCGTTTACAAAAGTTTGTGCATTCGATAGAGGATATTTATAGACTGTGAACACCATGTACATATTCCGGTTCAGATCTTGAGCTGTCTTTTATTCCTGTTTGCAAGCAGGCGCAAAGCCCTCATCAGTTTCAAGGACCATTGGATGAAACCTTCCTTGAAGAAGAAAAGGAATGCAGCAGTCATGATACTTTGTACCAGTTTAACTCCGACACCATTGTAAAGACCCGAAATGCCGTCTCTCTTGACAATTTCTAAGATCAACGACCACATCGATTGCGGACGGTCTTTACCCTTCTGCATCAAGTGCATTCTGGTCTTCAGCGTGATGTATGGGTAAGTGGTTCCTGTGGCAGCCAGTTTCCCCACTGCTCCCAGTAGGAATGCCCAACTGGGACTCAAAACTCTTTTGTTCTGCAAACGCAGCACGACGTTCTTTAGTTGCTCGAACACGGTGTACTGGATGATGGGGTTACTCACTAGCACAAGCGCAGGCTTGAGACCATTGAACAACGTCAGGGGACCATCAGTCCTGCAGATATCGGCGATCGTTCCCAAAGTCGACTTTTGACTCTTTTCGACGGTCATTCTTGTGTTGGCCACCCACATCGGGTTGCTCGCGACCGCAGTCATCGAACCCGCTATGGTGCTGGCAAGAATAGACTCCCATGTATTCAACAGCGGTTTGTTGGTCAGCGCGCGAGCAGTCTTGGAGCACCACTCGTAGAAGTAGTAGTACACAAAATTGGTCGTAGCCATCCCATACACAGCGCTCTCGAGCCCCAAGAAGTACCCAACGACACCATTTTTCCTGTAGATGCTTTTGATTGTGTCCAGCTTCGGTTTGCCCTCGTTCTCTTTGGTCTGCAGATGCGTTGTGATAGTCACCAAAGGATAAGTCACTGCAATCGAGGCTGCTCCGCCTAATGAGCCAGCAATGGCGTGAGCAAGCTCGTCCACATCGTTAGGGTTGATTTCTGACATCTGTGGCGACGTCGGCTCTCCAGATGCCCCAGCCCATGGATCGCAGCTGGGGACTCTTATCTTGTCATGATCTTCAAGAAGATGTTCTGCAATTTTTCATTAAGTCATCCAGCTCCGAGACCGCAAAGACAGTCCATGCAGAAGCCATGCTTCTGCTCCGGGCTGCCGCCAGCTCGCGCCCCTCTTCCTGCGTTGAACCTACTTACTTATCTTGGTCTAACTAATGTTATCGTCTTGCTTACATAATCCTCCAGCGCACAACGCACATCTCTCGAGACCCGCGCAAGACCCAGCGCGCGCCTACTTCTTCTTCTCCTGAGGCGTGGTCTCGATCCCGTGCTCCTGCGCAACCTCTTCCCACGACTTCCCGCCGCTCTTCTTGTGCTCGCTCTTACGCTCGTCCATCTGTTCTTTGGCCAGGTACAGAGATCCCATGCCAATCGTAGTGATCAGCGCCATGCCGCCCCTGCTCAAAGCCCGTGCGGGCCAGCTGTTAGTATGCGAATTGGCACCAAAATGCCAGCCACAGGCCAGCCAGAAGCCAGCCAGAAACCAGCCAGAAGCCAGCCTCACGACCAGCCTCACGGCCACTCTAGCGCTGTCTGTTCAGTACATACCAGAAAGATTGTGGAGTGTTCATCGTTGCTATCGTTCGTTGCTCTAAGCCTCAACGGAAATGCCACCAGAACCGTCACAATGGGACTATGGCTGGGCCGTAGCTGGATCACGATGAGGTCATCGCCGTAACTTGAGGCAGTGAAAAATTTGGATCGCTGTTACAGGGCAAAGTGAAAAAAAAAAATATGTCACGTGACAGATATCAAAAATAAGACAAGAGTGTTGAAGACAGTAATGGTGATGAAGAATGGAGTGATGAGAACGCAGTGATGAGAAGTGGGTTATTAGAACGGAGTGTAGTGCTGGATGTGATATAGAGTACAGCGCAAAGAGTACAGCGTACAGAGTATAGAATAAAATATGTCCAATCCTTTCCAAAATATAGGTAAAAACTTCGTTTACCTGACCATAGGGCTCACGGCATCTGTGATCATCGTGAAAACGCTGGTGCGGGATGCCAAGGTGTCGAAATTCGACCCTCAGAGTCTGTCTGGCGAGCAGAAGGAAGACTACTACGCCAACTTAGCACACGTGAAGCCTGGGTTCCCCGTGAAGAAAGAGGACGCGGCGCAAGAGCACAAGCGCAAGAGCGAGTTTGAGGGCACAGGACTGTCGTACTTGTCTCGTAAGGGAGGCGACCGGCTGGGGTTCCTTGACAGAAGAGAGAAGGACTAGGCCGCGGGTGTGGGGCGGATGCTTGTAAATAGGTTGCGAGGTTGCAGTTAGAGCCAACTCTTATAGTCAGTGATTCATATTTAATAATACATGGTGAGAAAACAGAAAAAGCTACTTAGATTCTTCGAAATAGTCCGCCATCTCCTTGTCCAAGTCCTCAAGAGACTTCTTTTCAGGCTTGGCTCTCTTCTTCTTGGCGGCGATGGCCTTCTTGTTTGGGCCCACGGCCTTCTTCTTTGGTGGCTGAGCCTTGGCCGCAGCGGCCTTCTTAGCAGGGCCCGCAGGTTGCTTGCCCTGCACTGGGCGGATTCTGTCCAAGAGTGTTTTTCTGCTGGGGTCCACGATCAGCGTCAACTGTAGCTTGGACTTTCCACCGTCGATTGGTGCGTTATGGAACTTCTTCACGGCCAGGTTGGCCTGGTCAGCGCTCCTGAAAGTGATAGTGGCCATACCAGTGGAGTTACCTCTTTCGTTGTAGCTCAACAGAGCCTTTTGCACACCGCCGACTTGGTGGTTGAAAAATTCCTACGGTAAAAGACGTCCCACGATTAGGGATTCAATGAATTGTTAGTGAAAATGAAGAATACAACATGATGAAGTTGAGAGGGGGGAATCCTCTGTTCCTAGTCCATCCTTGACATAATATTCGTTTAAAGACAGATCCGAATACAACGCTTTTGGTCAGTTAGAACAAACGGATCGGAAGCCGTCCGAACATGTATCTTTGGTTTTCAAGAGGTTTGGTGCAGGGGTTGAGTGGTTCAACCACTTTCACCCGCGACCAGGTGTGCTCTGTATACTCTTTTTATTCTTTTTTGGGTGAGAAGCAACTCTCAAAAGTCTCGCAAAACGTCTCACAGAAAGAAAAGATAATCGTACTATGGTCACCATTTCAATGCACAGCATGCCCCTATGCACTTCAGTTCCGTTCCAGGTTCAATAAGGTACCAGTCCCTTTTCTTTTGTTGTATCTTTTCTTAATGTTCGACCGTTTTTACAGTAAGATAAAGTTAAGAAAGAGGTCAAAACTAATTGTTCCTTCTTGACTTCGATGTTATCTGCTTTTTCGAGCCAAGGACGCCATCAGTGGTAGACGCTGTGGTTGTCTCAAGAGCAAGAAAAAAACGAGATCTCGACTATTCGTACGATAGTTTCGTTTTTTCATCTTTTCCAGTTATTTTAAAAGGCGGAAACAGAAACACTTTGTTCTTACGGTTGGACGGAACAGGTATCTTGATTGCAATCAAAAAATGAGGGCCGTTCATAATCCTTCCATGTCATGAATCAATAGAAATGATCCAACAGACAGAACAAAAAAAAACCAAAATGACCTTTGATACTCCCAAATAAAAAGAATAGCGTAAAGAACACATCAACACTTTCCAAATCTCAGTTCAAAAACGGAAAAAAGGAAAGTGCAAACCCAGCCAAATACTAATGTTCAATTTACATAACACATAGTGTTATGATTCGTTTATCATACCGCAGAGATACGAAAATCATGGGATGAATTCGGTAAAAAAGAATCGCCCTCCAATCGATAGAGTTCAGAAACATCAGTCGTGGTGTGCTGAACAAACAGCAAGCGCGCGATTACCCGATGTTCTTCCTTCTTCAACTCTGCAACAACGTGCAAAAACATACTTTAACAGCATCCTGGTTTATGTCTCTTGGCAAACCCTCGACGTTAACTCTGGTAGAGATAGGAGCTCTCAACAAAGCTGGCACCAGCTTAGCGGCTGGCACCGCTTTCTTGGGTCCTCTGACAGGAGCAGAACCTGGTCTGCTTCTGTTTTTGTTAACCTGCTTAGACACCTTTTTTGGTGCAGTCTTGGTGACTCTTCTGGCTTGCTTGGAAGCACCGATAATCTCGTCAAGAGACTGGTCTAGAGCAGACATGACTGTGGGAAGTTAGAGTTTTGGGTAACCGATAAAATGTATTGAAAAAGTATCCTTCTCGGGGGCAGCTGAGAGGATAACGCTTCAAATAATAAGAGGTTGCTTGCTCTTGTGTGTTTCGTAAAACAACCGCTGACAGTTTGCTTGCTAAAGGTATTATGCTGAAAGCGGTGAATTTCTTGAAATTGGGCGTTCCTTATATACTAAAAATTGAAAAAAAAAGGATACCGGAAAGAGTAATTTTACTTGTTTAGGAAAGTTCGTTAGAACCCAGCAAGCTCAAATTGATAAAACCGGGTAACTACAAGGTTTGCAGATCCAGCTCAGTGTTTCAGTCAAGGCTACAATTGACATCTGCCAGGTCTTCCCATAGGTCCACCTGCATTGCGATATACTGATCTGCCAATTGAGATCTGACACAGCTTCATCCAGGCAGAATGTAGTTGCTTGAGCATGCACTTCTTTCAGACAGCGTACACCGTGCAGTTAGCAGTGACACAGGGTACTCTTTGCCTTTGAAGCAGAAGCGAAAGACGGTTCCAATTGAGAGTGTTGCAGCAGCAGCCTGAGCCCCAAAGACCAAGGCAAGATTGGCAGACTTGAGGCACATTTGGTCCACTCAGCACAACAGTGGAGTGATGCGATAGCATGGAAGTCCGGGTAACGTGTAGGTATCTCAAAAAGAACTCGTTATATAGAGATGTATAGAATGAGCGATAGAGACGAAGGGTTAGATGGCAAGGCGTCGGTCTATCAGGCGATGTTTGAGCGCCCAACTGGAATTATTACAATCACTGGATCTTGAATTGGTAATAAACCAACTTTCAGTCTGATTACAAGTCTTTACGTGTGTTTGGGCGAGCAGTTTGTGAAATATGAAGCACTCAGGCAAGGTAAGGACAGGCTTGAACGCGCATATACTGCAGTCTCAGCAGGAACATACTCAATCGAGTCCAAATGTGCAGTACATTATAGCAGCTGAGTTTGATAATAAGTCGGGGCCTGTAATAAAGCACCAGTACCCGAAGACAATCCCGGGATTTCGGACTCATGGGAACGAATCGACATCACATCTGGCGAGCCTTATGATACCAAATAACGTCGAAAACCATCCAGGCAAACCGGACTTTACCGTGTTCGTACTGTACAAGAACCAGAAGGCATATCAGCTGTTTCCAGTGTCGAATAACAAGAGCGAAGGGAGCGGGATAGATACATCGTTGATCATTGAAGAAGACGCGGAAGATGAAGAAGACGACATGCTGCGAAACGGAGTCGCGGAATCAAATCATGGCAAGAAAATAGATTCTGTGGAACGTCCCCTTTTCTTTCTGAGCGCAGTGAATACAGTATTAGACAAGGAGAACGATCGTGGAGCATACATAAAAGGAATCGCATTAGGAACCACAATGACCAATTTTTATACGTTCAAACCGCTTCTCACAATGGTGCTGGATCATTATATGAAATCTAATACGAATGATATCAGGATACTAGTGGACTGTTTTAACATGATCAACAGCTTGGACCTTTCCTTTGTCACCAGATTTCATTCTAATTTGGTGCTGCAGAACATACTCAGTTCGCTGAATGATGAAGAAATAACAGCCAAAATTTTTGACCCGAGGGATTCTTCTTTGCCTAACTTGCTGCGAGTGAATGAACTGCCGAGGAAGGACAAATTCGGCAACGAAATTCAGTTCAAGAATCAGACTCTGGAATACAAATTTTCCACTTATCGCCCAAAGGTTCTACCATCATATTTCACACACATTCCTTTGCATATCGATCTCATCAAGCACGAGAGTATTAAAATCGATACAAAATACAACGAACTCATACTCAAGTTGCTTCTACGACTGATACCTCATCTAGCTCAGTTTCCATCTTCGGAATACTCTTGGACTTTGATCATAAATTCAACAGGGTCGTCTAAAGATGAGCTTTGTCAGTTTGTATTGGCATTATCGAATCTCATCAATGGATTCTCAGCGGAGTATGCTGACAACTCCACAATATGCATATTTCCTTACATGGAAATTTCCGTCATTGATGCCTTCAGAGAGAATGTTATTTCTCAGATAGGGAAAGGTAAATTCTTCAATGTCGTCGGAGTCTCAAACCCAATATTCCAATATCAAAGTGATACGTGGGACTTCTATTATGATATTGATACAGATGAGCTCTTGAAGTCGGAATCGCTTTCAGGTACTGCAACTGAGACGGACAGGCCTCAGGGGCTTCGTTCAATGTTCAACAAATATACAAACTCGCAGGATCAATTTGATGAACTTCCTGAACATCATTCACCTAAAACAGGACTGATGGTAAAGATGATTGAATTACTGGTTGAAGAACAACATGATAACGAAACGGTTTTGAATACTTTGAGAAGGACAAGCATATTACAGCTGCTGCACCTTCTCAACAGCGACCTAGACCAGGCAAATAAAGTAGAAATGATTTTAAAAGATCAATACATTTTGAACTATAAAGACATGGTGATGTTCTCGGACATTTTTGAGTACAATTCATTGAAAATGCTGAATATGATTCACCAGTTAGAATTAAGCTTAACGAAGATCTTCTGGCCCAACACTATACAAACGTATCAAATCAGAAGAAAGCTTTTACAAGATCTTTACAAATCCTTGAAGCAAATTTACAAGTTTGTTGCTCTCAATAAGAAAAACCTTGGGAAATTTTTAAACGTCGCAATGAACTACCCACTTGTTTCTGCATTTAGTGGACTTGACATTGTAGGAAATAATATATCTGAGGTCGATATTAAACATTTATTGCAAACAGAGCGATCTTCAATGAGATCTATCGACTCACTATACGACAAGAGTCCATCCGCTTGTGCAGTTGATCATTTTAACTCCTATAAGTCATTCAATCTGCTGTTCTTCCCTCTATTGCTGAACCCAGAACAAGATGACAGCAGTATATTGGCAGATATGGGACCTCCATCTGCGTTTGCCAGGCCATCCTCTTCTAAACACTATCAGTATCATTCAGACTCCAGCCTTTCGGTGATCTCGAGTGTGTATGAGACTAATGATATGATGAGCCATGATGCAACTTATGATGGCACATTACATGACGATGCTACAACAATATTCACTGCGAAGTCAAATCTTTCTGATTTATCCAGTATTGTGAACAAATGCCGACAGATGTCTATCAAAATATTGTACCGGATACAAAGACATCATATAGGCAAGTTGTTGTTCAATATGAAATTGAATCCATTCTTCAAAGCTATTTATCAATCAGAAAAAAATGAACTCTTTGGTTCTTCTGAGATGAAGTATCCTGTTTCATCTGTGCCATCTCCAAGGGACACAGCAGATAATGGGTTCACTAAACAAACTGGTAAATTTAGACACTCATCACAGGGATCAACAAAGCAAGAAAGTTCTATGAAGCTCTCCGTTAGTAGAAGAGATCTGCTGCATGATTTGAATAAGTTGAACATCGGACATGACACCCCCTTACCAAAAATGGACCTAAACTCACACGACCTTTTGGAAAGTCTTTCAAAATTGGAGGTATCAGGAGGACATGCTAGTAGAACCTGACGTGTATGTTCAATCGTTAATTAATATATATAGAGGCCGAATAAAAGCAATTCAATTTCAAACTGATAGGCTGGGAAAGCAGCCAAACACCAGTGAAAAGGACATGAGTTCAAGTTTATAAAATGCAAAATCAATTTATATCAATGGCAGGTGTTCAGACCTCCAAAGAATTCATGAAGTGAAGTGAATAAAGTGACGTAGAGTGAAAGAAAACGCAAAGTCAAGTTAGGACACTTGATCAGTTTGGCTTACCGTTGACTAACATAGTATTCAACTCCTCAGGAATGTCCATAACAGGAAGCATCACCTCAGCTAATTTGATGTTAGATCTTTCCGTGCTCTGCTTCCACTTCCCAAGGAGTTCAACAAGATCTTTGTTACTGTCCACGGTGACAGACTCGTTGAACTTGTTATCAAAATCACCAAAAGCGTTCAATAGAGCAGTCCATTTGAATGGTGCGATATCATTGTAGCTTCTAGTTGGTCCATTGATCGCTCTTTCGACGGTGTACCCATTGTTGTTCCATAGTAAGATTTCCATTGGGATCTTATAACGAATATAAGAGGCAAACTCTTGGATAGTCATTTGAGCAGCACCATCTCCTTCACAGAGAATCAATCTTGGAACATAGTCTTTTGGCACTGAGCTCTCATCTATTATATGTGATCTTGGATAGTCGTGCATTCCGCAGCCGACACCCAGGGCAGCTGGAAGAGCCATGCCGATGGATAGGTAAAAGCTCTGAGTGATGTACTTCATCTCCTTGGCAAACTTCATGTTTGCAGCACCGAATTGGAAAGAACCAGTCTCAACGACAAGAACATCACCCGCGTTGAAGTAAGTTGGAACTATGCTTTTCAGACTTTCCTGGGTGATTTTAGCCTCACCGACATATTCATACTTCTTCGTTGGCTTAGTGACCGATGGGTATTCGACTGATAGCTTAGTTTCGTCCAACTTTTGCAACACATATCTCAAGACAGGCACAAAATGAGCCGTCGATACAGATACCCTATCATTATCTTTTGGATCCATGAAACGAATGTAGTCCTTTGACAATTCAACGACTCTCGAGTTCTCTCCAAATCTCATCGTGTAGTAACCACAGTTGATTTCATTCTTTACAGGACCGAAATGCAAGACAAGGTCACAAGAATCCACTATAACTTGCATCTCTTTCCCGGATTCATCACCCTTGTACAGACCCAAATATTTGGGGTGGTCCTCGTTCAAAGTGGATTTACCCATCTGAGAGTTAAAGTTCCACAAGTCAGCTCTTTGAATGAGGTCACGAATCTCTTTTCTCAAGTTGAATCTGTCCACAAGCAAGTCAGAGAACACTGCAGGGGTCTTGGAGTGGTACAACCACTCCAAGATCTTGTCACCCGCGGATTGAATTTCAAATTGAGACTGTTCGTCCTGAGGAAGAACTTGTTCCAACTGAAGCTGCGGAGTTTGGATCAAGTTCTTGTTTGACACCAGCTTGTCCGAGAACTCGACAGGCACAAACACGTACCCCGGTTTGCTGAACTTGTAAATGTCAGCAATGACCCTGTCTAGCTCATCTGTGGCAGTCTCGATGTCTGTCAAGAAAGCGCTCGAGCAAGAAACTCTGTCCTTCACCATTTCGAAATAGACACGGTGGTTTGGAGGCTCCTCCGAGTTCAAAGAGGGAATCAAATGGTGCACGTTGTGATGGCGGAACTGCTCCAAATCTCTGAATTTCGATGGAGACACGCCGACAATGTGCAACACCTTAACGTCTTCTGCAAACGCTCCTGCAACACCGTTCAACGCGGACAGCTCGCCAACACCATACGTCGTGATCACACAGCCGATTTTCCCCGTGTAGCGCGAGTAGCCGTCCGCCGCGTAAGCCGCGTTCAGCTCGTTGCAAGTACCGACCCATTGCAACCCCTGCGCGACCAAAGCGTCGTCGTACAAGTACTCTAGCAAGGGCAAGTTGAAGTCTCCAGGAACACCAAAAATACTCTTGGATCCCGCGCTCAACAGTCTCTGGAACACATAGTGACCGAACGGAATCTGTTTCTCGCTCTCCGCAGCGGCGGTTCCGCTGCACCCATCTATATGCACTGGCGACATTCTATATCTTGTACCTGTGAAATATTATTATACTGAAAGCACTTGACACAAAAAATCCTTTCTTTTTTTCGTTCGATTTTCCTGCACGATTAAGCTTCTAGAATATGCAGTCACAAACCTTAATTGTCTTGTGCATGTGACACAAAAACACACCTGACAAGAAAAATGCAAATCTTGAAGGGATCAGAACGTCCACACACCGAAACTGATACAAGAATGTCTGCTGTTTATACCGATTCAGATCTGCTCTATATATACGTTTACCTGGCCTTTTAGTGCCTTTTAGTGTCTTTTGGAAACCTTGGCACGTTTGCCAGAAATGAACACAGGATGCCTCTTCTTGCCCTGGATGGTACTAGAAGGTACAATGGAGAACGTGTAACAGCCGACAATAGCCGCAAAAAGTGGTGTTTCTTGTATGGCATTTATTGGGATATGGGCTGTTGAGTTTGCTGAGGATATGCGATTGTAGAAACACAATAACCGAGATCTGGGATGAGTGGGACAGGTTACCCGGCGTGAGCCAACGATTTCTCTGGCCCCTTTTTTTTTGGCCCATCGTGTGGGACAGACCTCGGTAACTGGCGGGAGGTGTGGATGAACGGGTTTTCGGGATGTGGTGCCGCGGCCGAAGTTGCCGAAAAATGGCTCGGCCGCTGCCACCTCCGCGGTTTGCCGTCTACTGCCGAGCAGCCCGTACGTCACGTGGTAGACATGTGACAATCACGTGTTAACCACGTGACGTACAAAACTCCGGGTAACAGGCGTTGCTGAACCTTTTGACTTCGAGTGCTTGACGTCAAGTCGTAATCAATATGAAAAATCGAGATGACTTAGCCAAGTTTAGCGATTGGAAGCGATATTTAAGAAGGCAATGAGGCTCGGAGCAGGGCTTATAATGGAATTACAATAAGCCAACACGGTAGCTTATCGTTGGGAATACCCAGGTCGCACTTTTTGCTCGAGGTGAATAGAGCAGTATCGATTTTTTGCAAAGATTCAACTTAAAGTACAGAAATGGACTCAAGAACGGTGGGGATTCTCGGGGGCGGCCAATTAGGCCGTATGATCGTAGAGGCGGCGCACAGGTTGAATGTAAAGACCGTAATTTTGGACGCGGAAAATTCTCCGGCCAAACAGATCAATGCAGTGTCTGATCACGTGACCGGGTCGTTTGCTAACCCCGAGGACATCAGGAAGATCGCAGCCAAGTGCGACGTGCTAACGGTCGAAATCGAACATGTGGACGTGCCAACTTTGAAGCAGCTGCAACAGGAATACCCTAAGCTCAAGATATACCCGGACCCAGACACCATCGCTTTGATCCAGGACAAGTTCACGCAGAAAGAATACTTAATCCAGAACAAGATCAGCGTTGCTGAGTCGTGCAGCGTCGAGAACAACGAGCAGGCTTTGCAGGAAGTTGGGGTGAAATTTGGGTACCCTTTCATGCTGAAATCCAGAACATTGGCCTACGATGGAAGAGGAAACTTTGTGGTGAAATCGCAGGAATCAATCCCAGAAGCGTTGGACACTTTGAAGAACCGTCCGTTGTACGCTGAGAAATGGGCACCCTTCACCAAGGAGCTTGCTGTGATGGTCGTGAGATCTCCAGAGGGTAAAGTGTTCTCTTACACTACTGTTGAAACAATTCATCAGGACAACATCTGCCATTTGTGCTATGCTCCTGCAAGAGTTCCAGACTCTGTCCAGCTTAAGGCTAAGCTCTTGGCTGAGCATGCAATTGAAGCGTTCCCAGGTGCTGGTATCTTTGGTGTTGAGATGTTCTATTTGGAGAACGGAGAACTACTGATAAATGAAATTGCTCCAAGACCACATAACTCCGGCCACTACACCATAGACTCATGCGTAACCTCTCAATTCGAGGCTCACATTAGATCCATTCTGAACCTCCCAATGCCAAACAGATTCACTTCATTGTCAACAACCTCAACGAATGCAATCATGCTCAATGTCTTGGGAGACTGTGATGAAAAGAACAAGGAATTGCAGCTATGCGAAAGAGCCTTATCCACACCAGGTGCCTCGGTTTATTTATACGGAAAAGAATCAAGACCAAAGAGAAAGATGGGCCACATCAATATTGTCGGTTCTTCAATGCAAGAATGTGAACGTAAGCTAGATCACATCTTGAACGCTAAATCAGAGTATGAATATGCTTCAAACACAGAGTCTCAGATACCCGGTGTGTCTGCAAACCCACTTGTCAGTATTATCATGGGATCCGACTCAGATCTGCCGGTGATGTCTAAAGGATGTGATATCCTGAACAAATTCAACGTTCCATACGAGGTGACCATCGTGTCTGCTCACAGAACACCCCATAGAATGTCCAAGTTTGCTATCGAAGCTGCTAACCGTGGAGTAAAGGCTATAATAGCTGGTGCTGGTGGTGCTGCTCACTTACCAGGAATGGTTGCTGCTATGACAGCTTTGCCAGTCATTGGTGTTCCTGTCAAGGGTTCCACTTTGGACGGTGTAGATTCTCTACACTCTATCGTCCAAATGCCAAGAGGTGTACCAGTTGCCACAGTTGCCATCAACAACAGTACTAATGCTGCCCTACTTGCAGTAAGAATTTTAGGAGCTTATGATTCTGTGTACTTTGAAAAGATGCAAAAGTTTTTATTGGACCAAGAAGAGGAAGTACTGACCAAGGCTGAGAAGTTGGAGAGTATTGGGTACCAAAAATACTTAAGCCAGTAACTAATACTGTATATTGATAAACATTTGTAATAACCGAAGTAGGTCATCGAATAAAAGTATTGTTACAATAAAGATGGTTCGTAAAAATCTATAAAAGCTAAGAGACATTTAATTTGAGAAAGCCGCATTGTGATATTCATTCGACTCGGAGCAGAGAGCGCTAACTAATCGTTTCTACCTTATAATTTACTTTTCTGGAGTTTTGTGCGATTAGCATTCAACATAAAGGTAGTTCCATCAAGTCTTCAGCAAACTTCGTGACTATATCCAAATTGTTTCTAAACTGCTCACTAAAGTCCAATGTCATACTGATTGCTTTACCAAAGTTCACACAGGAATCGATTTTCTGTTTTAGTACTTGTATATCCGTGATAGAGACCAGTTTTTCGTACACTTCGTCATCGGTCAGAGTAGGGTTCTTGAAATACAGAGATTCCCTACTACGGGCAATGAGCCGTTTACGATAGGATTCCGTTTGTGATAAATAGATCGTCCTGCCCTCAAATAAAACGACACATACTTCGCCCTCTGTGGTTATCTTTGCAAATTTGAACATGACAAGACAATTTAACAACTTTGGAAGCACAAAGCGAAGTAGTTGAGTGAATATAGGCGAGTACCGTAGCCAGGATCGAACGGTACGATCCTCCATTGAAGACTTGTCCAGCTTTAATCTCTCGTAGGCCACTCTCCATTGACTTTCCCAATCTAAAGCGTCTTCTACCTTATAGCTTTCTCCACGATTTGGATTGATGAAGGACTGTTGTCCTTTTTGTAGCACGACATACGGAACCTCTTGCGTAGAATGGGTATAAACCGGCACGACTCCTAGTGGCATTTCAATCAGTGCTACTATATCAATGAGTTTCACCAAATTACGCAATGATTGCAAGATCGACGCCTGACCAAATGATTTGAGTCTGTCGGAGAAGGCATCTTTGATTTCGGTAATCTCCTTCAGCCTTGTATTTGGGTTGAACACATCGAAGCAGAGAAACTCGTGTTCTAGAATACAGCTTTGAATGCTCAAATCGAGATACTCCGAGAGACAAATGCAATGCAAGATGTCTGCGTTGACAACCATCAGTCGATTATCATCTTCGATCTGATAGAGTCTGTCTCGCAGCAGCATGCTGGCGGTATGCAGCTTTTCTGAGGCTGCCGAGAAGTTTATCTTGTCATTTCTCCATTCGTGGAATACATTGTACAGGTAAAACTTGTACAAAGAGTCCGAGTTGATGCCAGAAGCACCGTCCATTTTCAGGTCATCTAACTGAACGAGACGCAGAACTCCATCGACTTGCGACAGAGCCTTGGGCATCTCATCGTCCTTCGGTTGGCGCACCGGCACCAAAAGGTTGACCGGGATAATGCGTTCTTCTAGTCTTTCTCCGTTGCTGAACGCAGCACTGAACGTGTCATACAGCATGGAGAAGTCCATGAAGGCGTTTCTGGCGTAATTCAGCTGGGCAAAAGCCTCCCAAATGTTCATCAGAAGAATCTGGATGCCGATTATGGATTTACGCGGAAGCATCGACAGCAGTTCCGTGAGGTCTGAGGTTTTGAGGTATGGGAAAGCCATATTACTGTTAGCCACCGTTTGCACGAGTTGCTGCAGCAAGGTGGATGCTAGCTGCTTGTCTCTCTTGAACGATATGGCGTGCAGCACTCTCAGGTTCACCGCCTGCAAGGTTTCCAAGAAGTCCAGTCCGTCCCAGTTCTCTTGAATGATTTTCTCACACTTCTCCATGGTCAGATCGTGGTTGAGAGGTGTTTGCAACGTAGACTGGTACGGCAGAGCGCACATGAAGATAGTGTACGTAAGACTGACGCTCTCTAGCGAAAAGATGACTCGCAGTTGCTCCACTTTGTGCGCCAGCACGGTGAAGTTTGGATGCACATACTCGTAGAACAGGTCTACGATCTGCAAGACTACGTCGCGGCTCGGCAGCTGCACTCGCGTAGGGCCATTGCTGTAGCTGGCGCTGTAGCCGGCGCTGTAGCCGGCGCTGTAGCTTGTGCTGTAACTCTGCTCAGGCTTGACGGCCGGCGCTGGGCTGACGATTTCAGACGGCAGGCCTGGCGGCAAGCCGCGTACGGGCTGCAGCAGCGATGCGTAGCTCGGCTGCGCCGGCATCTGGTACGCCGGCCGCAGCCCGTAGCCGCTGAACATCGCCGGCAGCCCGATATCACGTGACGCGTACCCACTGGTCACGTGACACACGTCCGGCAGCCCGCCAGCAGCAGCGCACGGCACCGCGGCCACCGCCGGCGCCGCGCACGTGACCGAGCTCTGCTTCACCCGTCTCCCACCCCTGTTGCTCGGCACGAACACGCACTCCATCCCGGAGCTCATGCAGTTCGTGCACTTACCCGGCTGGCCCCGCGGCCCGGGGTTTGCCTCTCCATCACACTTGATCTTCTTCTCGCGGCACGCAAGACACGCGCGCCGCGCTACCTTGCGCTTCGCGTGCGCGGTCCCCTTGCCGCTTGCCGCCGCCTTCTTGTGCGTATTCACAGGTCCCATGTCCTTGTCTCTGTGATATTTTTGTCCGCCCACGTCCCTAGGTGGAAGTACGTCTCCGCGCTAGTCTTGTCCTGCGTTTTTTCTTTTTTCTTTTTTTTTCTCGCACCTTTCAATCCCCGCGCTGTGTGCGAGAGCCTCTTCTTCTTATACACTAGCCATGCGTCAGCCAGTCGCCTGCCATACGCCAAGCGGTCCCCGCTCATCCACATACCTTGCGCTCCGGATACCACTTCCTATATATCTCGGGCGCCCGCAAAGCCCAGGCAAACAAAAAAGAAATCTAGGAAACTGAAACTGTATCACAAATCACAGCACCGGTAAACACGGCATCTTTAAGCTTCTTTGGTCGTGCGCCTGCAAATACTCATCCACGGAAATGACCGCTTTGTCCGCCAGTAAACCCGGTGACTAAACCAAACACGCACCAAAAAAAACAAGAAAAGACAGCGTACGCAAACGTTCGATGCGCAGGCTGGCGATCGTCACTCGCACCCACTATCCCCGAAACGCACGACAAACAGAAAAACACACAAGTAGTTAAACGCCGCGCGGCACGGCGCGGCGTAGCGGAACACCGCGGAACTGCAAACGCAAAATTCCGACCCGCTCTTGCATGAATCGCGGATCAGCTGGAGGTTGCGCAGCTGCATTTCAGCCTTGCCTATCTGCACACATTACGTAAAAGTTAATTCGGCTGGCAAGCCGATGAGCTCACAGTTCTTCCGCCGTGAGGTCCGGTTTAATCCTGAAAGGCCGGTTCCGCCATTGTATCACCGAACCACACATTGCCTTGATCCATATGGGCAGCGCCAGCAGCTCTCTGAGCAGCCACACAGGAAGCCAGTCGCGCAGGCGGCGCGGGCGCAGCCCCGGAACGAAGTCGGGCATCGGGTCTCTGCATGCGTCGTCGCTCACGGTGTTGGCGCAAAGCGTGCGGTACTGGAGCCAGTCTGCCAGACACCAGAGGATCACGTGACCTGCGAAGAATGCCATGCAAGGTAGAGGCCCCGGCCACACGCAGCCCGTCAGCAGCAGCCCCAGCGTGCCCATGGCGCCCACCAGCAGGCATTCGGTGGTGGGCTCCAGCAAGGTGGCGGCCAGAACCATGTACTTGCGCACGCGCAGCCAGCGCACGCGGCGCGCGATGTAGCTGGCGTAGCTGTCGTCGCCGGAGCCGAACTGGTGAGGCTGGACCACCACGTCGCGGGTCATGCCTGTGCGGCCCTGCAGCATGTCCCACAGCGCAGTGCCGATCATGTTGTCCTCGCCAATGTAGGTGCTGAAAAACTCCAAGGCGTGGTAGCGGCCCTGCTGCGCGGGCTGGAGCAGCGATTTGCCCTGGTGCACAATTCTTGTCACTGTGGCCGTGGGCTCGGCTTTGCTCATGGTGCGCTGGGCGAAGCTGCGGATCTGGGCGTTGGAAAACATGGCGCTGGTCCGGGTCCCGTCGCCGATCATGCGCACGGCAGTTTCCAAATGGCTTCTGCGGTACAGGTTGCTCTTGCCGTTGACGCAGGGCGCGATGCTGACGTAATTGAACGCTACGTAGAACTTGGCATGGCTCGAGAACAGGAACATCTCGTCCAGACGGCCGCTCATCGAGCGCGCGCTGATCGACACGCCCAGCGGCACATGGTGCGTCAAAACCACGGGCCGCGCGGTGGGCGTGCCGTTGTCCAGACTCTTGGTCAGGCTCTCTACGCTGCGCGCCAGCGTTCCTGGCGAACACCAAACGTTCGAATCCAGAACCCACAGGATGTCGTACTTGGCCATGCGGTATCCCTTGGCCAGGTTGTTGATCTTGGGGTTTGGCCCGAAATAGTCGTGCTGGTCGCCGATCAACAGGCTGAGCTGGTGCTCTGGGTACTTGTCCAGCAGCTGCTGGATGATGGGAATGCTACTGTCCATGCCGTTCTCGACGCAAAAGATCACCTCAAACTTGTCCCGCGGGTAGTCCTGCTTCACGCACGACTCGAGACACAGCATCATCTCCGTGTCGATGCCCTTGCAGGGTCGCAGTATGCTCACAGGCTCCAGCTCTGCCGCCGCTTTCACTTGCGGTATCCGCTTCCGCTGCGAAAACTGCCTCTCGATCTGTATCCACCCGCTGTATGCCAGCGAAACCACCACCACATACCACACAAGCATCACCACGCCTACCAGAATACCAATTGACGACCTTTGGTCAGCGGCCGCGCCGCTGCTGATCCGCCCAGAACCCAGATCTGCCGTTGTCTGTTGGTGGTACATCTTGGCATAAACCACAGCCCCATACAAAGCCGCATAACTCACCCGCAAGCAGCCGGTTTCTGCCCAAACTTTGACTCGCATTACTGCAGATACAGCTCTATACGACTGTCAGCTCAGCTCGCGGGAAGGCAACCCCTCTGCACCACATATCAAAGACTTTTGTAGCAGCTTGTGGCTATGAGATGAGCTACTTTTTTCAATATTATATCGATGAGCTTGAGCAGGCATCGCTCGGAACTCGCAATCGGCAACTGGCCTCTCTCGTGGGCTGTGTGTATGCAGTTCCTGCAGGAATTCATCCAGCATCAGAACTCAGTTCAGATGGGCGGTTCTCATTGCAGCCGAATCACAGTTTATACTGTGTTAAAGCCGATAGAAGTGAAACTATAGTGTAAGATGTGTAAGGTAGTGAAAAATCGCTCAAAGAATGCCTCTTGTATGACCTACAGCTGCTGCAGCTGCCAGAAAACTGTAGGCTAGCGTATGCAGCTTATGAGCAACTTCTAGACTCTGCCCAGCAACCTTACCTAATTCGCTATGCTATGTTATGGCTGTCCGATATAACAGCCTGCTGAAAAATCCGACTAAACCTTGTTCACATTAGTGGTATTTGGCGGAGTTGTCGTGATACAGTCCTACTGCCGTTGCAAAAGCGTGGTAACAGTTCAGATATGGCCAAAAGACTAAGCGGGTTGCAGAAAGAGGTGATCCATCTTTACAGGCAGTGTGTGCGCACTGCACATCAGAAACCGATTGAGAATCAGCCGCATTTCATCCAGTACATCAGGAACGAGTTTGGCAAGTACCGTGACCTGCCCCGGAAGGACTTTAGCACCATTGAGCATTTGATCCGTGTGGGCAACAGGCGGTTGGAAATGTACGCCAGCCCTCAACTGAAGGATATCCATTAGTAAGAAAATGGCACCTAATACAAGTCTACGCTGCAACGAACAATTTACAGTCTCTATTTCGGAGTTTCATGGTTTTATATCATTATTTAATAGGGGACCAGGGATTCAGACGTCAGTCTTTACCTGAAGCGCCCGGAACACGTCTTTGTAATTTTGAAGCACGAAACCTACCAAGTAGTTCCGTTCCTTCATGTCAACGATGTCCTTCTCTCCCGAATAATCCTTCAAGAGGCTTGGCGCGAATACTAAAGCAAAATTGTGTAGGTTCATCAGGTTTTCTTCCTGATAGTTCATCAGCAAGGTGAGGTGGCTACACAGCAATCTCAAAGCAAATATGTGCTGAATAGGGAGCAGTTTCATAACGCTGACCAGCTTGTCCAAAACGGTCATGTACAGCGTTGGATACTTACCGATGCTGGACAGGGGAAGCTCATTCAGCAGGTTATTATCTCTAACCAAGTTCACTAAACTCTCGTAGCATTGGTACGTGAATAAAGGGTTCGGCAGCTTACGCAGATATCTTTTCAGAACACTCGTAACTACATGCACGTCGGCGTCGATCCTGCTGAAATCCACAATCTCTTCATCCGCGAATAGTTTTTCCACGTTCTCAATAGTTAGTTGACTTCCGGTCTTTCTGTATATACCTTCAGTCTTCATAATCTCGGGATCGGATTCAATGAAATTGATACACGCCACTAGCACCAGCGGAACGTCTCGTTTCTCGTATATACTCCTTGCCACCAGCGTGGAGCCGTACAAGTTATGGCCATCAGTCATCGATGAAGAAGAACTGTTGTTTCTCACAGAGAACTCATTTGAACTTGAGTTTGGAAGTGGCAGTAGTTTTAAATCGTCAAAATCGTTAGGGTTCTGCAACACTGGGGCACTGATTTCAAATGGCTTGGAACCTGTGCTACTGTTGGGGGTTTTGACATTGGAATGCGTATTCCCGAACAGTTTCCAAAATCTTTGCTTCCCAGGACCACCGCTTGAGCTGTATGATGGTTGGATCTTACCGGGACTTCCAACTATATCATTTTTTGACATGTCCTGGCCAGAATTTTCCTCAGGTAACGATTCCTCAGAGGTCGTAGCCGGTCTCAAGACCTCTTTCTGCCGTTTCAGATCCTCAATTTCATGAAGCAAACTCTCCTTAGTTGTCCTTAGTTTTTCCACGTCTGCTGATATTTGGGCCTTCGTCATTTGCAGCTCTTTCACCTCTATATTAAGTTTCCTGAGCTGCAGACTAATTGAATTGACGTCTTTATGGAAGAAGTCCTTCTCAATTGGCGCAAATTCCTCGTCTTGTGGAACAAACTTGCCGTCGTCAAGCTTTGGATGGCCTGAAGCGTCTATACTCAAAGATTTGTTGTGTGAATGAGACGGAATAGACCCTAACGGAGGAGTCCTGAACATGGCAACTTTGTTACTGCCACTTTGAGACCTGTTATGGTTGAACTTGTCAGAATCACCAAGCACATGGGAATAAATTGTACTGTCACTTTGTCCTCTTCCCGAGACTCTTCTCCTGGTTACCTGCCCAGGCAGCGATGATTCCTCTATCGGATGCACTGAGCTTACTCCCCAACCGGAATGAGTATCAAAGTCTCTATCGTGCGGGTCTCTTCCAGGCGAGTTTGTATTACTTGTCTTGGTCTTGTTTCGAAGATTAGATATAAAAGTCTTGGATCTAACGGACAAGGACCGTGTAATGTTCTTCGATCCGCCACTTGAAGTGGTACGATGATGCTCGGTCGATTGCTGAACTGGTGTACTCGATGTATCAGCAATTGGTACAGGTGTCGAGGATTCGTCCAGGCTTTCGTAAGGAACTCCAACGGTGGAACTGCTCTGTTGTCTGACCACCTCTGCCCTTGGCGACAATATGGCAAGCGAGCTGCTGAGCTTGAATTTCTGTAGCGACTTTGGAGTCGATATGCCAAGACCAGTTGGCTTTGTCTCTGGCGACCCTGGGGTCTGTGGAATTAACTCTTCATTACCGCTATATTTTCTGGCACGCGGAGTGTGTATAACAGTGGCATGTCTCGCTTGGTCTTGTGGCCTGTTGTCGAAATCGACTGCTGCCTTGTGAGGCTCAGGAGACCTGACACCGCGCATGGGTGTCTTATTTATAGAATCGTTCGAGCTCAAATGCTGCTCCAGCTCTGCACGAGACACGGTATGAGGGCGCCGCACCTCAGGGTCTGCGACAGCTGGATCCCCATTCAGCAAAATCTGGTGCACGTCGATGTCCGCGCCAATGTGCAGCGTGTCGTCCTCCGCGTTGTCCAACGTGTTCTGCAGCATCTTGTCCAATTGCGACGCAGAGTGCTCTCTGTGCTCCGAAAGCGACGTGGACACGCTGGCGGCATCCAGGTTATGGTACTCGTCGTCCAGAAACTGCGCTATCACGCTGGTAGAGCTCGAAACCACAGAGTTGTCGCGCTTCTGGTCCGGCGTCGTCTTGCGCTTCGAAAAGTCCACGGGCGCTGTAATCATCCGCTGCGGCGCCGTACCCTGCTGTCTCCCGCCCTGCAGCAGCTCAGACGTCGAAGGTCTCGACCGTGACCGTTCAGGCACCGAAGCTGCGCTCTGCAGCCCGCTGCTGCCCGCTGTTCCAGCAACACCTGTCTCGGGACTCGACTCTTGTGCAAAATCAAAGCTCATCACGCCAGAATCAAAACTTCTTCGCCCACCGCTCCTGTCACTCTTCACACTCGCACTGCTGCTTTCACTACCCACGCTAGGACTGGGAACCCCTGGTAGCCGCTTCTTCTGCCGTCGCTTCCGTTCCTCCAAGTACTTCTTTCGAGCCATAAGCCTGGAATGACAGCTCATACAATATAACCCTTTCTTAGTTCTGGCATACTTGAGATCTGAGATCTGAACGCCGCACTTTGAGCACTTGAAACACGCGGGGCAGTACGCCTGGTCTGCCGATGCTAGCACTATGGCTTTGTCGTCGATCTTGGCGCCGCATCTGGTGCAGGAGTGTGCGCACTTGTTGCAGATCAGAGTATGCGATCCCAGCACGAGGAAATCCGAGTCACAGCTGAGCGGTGTGCTGCACTTGTAGCACGAAAAGCAGTGCGTGTGCCACTTGTGCGTGCCCAGCTCATACGCATGGCCCGTGGTTATGCGCTGCGTGCAGCGCACGCAAACTGGCGCCTCGGCCGTGCGTTGCAAAGACATACGTAATGGATAAAGCGAGAGGCCGGGCTTGCGTGCTGCGTCTTGCGTGCGGTCTTGCTTGTCTGCTGCCTGTCTGCTGCTGCACCTGGCCGCCTGCAGACCCTGTATTTAACTGTCTAAACGTCGTGTAGCGCGTCCATAGACGAGTACTGCCGGTCTCATCGCATTCTTGGATTGGCACGCACATACTGCCTCGAGCGCTAAAAAAAGAAAAGGCCCGCTCCGTGAGCTCGAAACGGCGCCAGCGGGTCCCCAAAGCGCCCCAAAGCGCCCCCCATGCGACGCTAAAGGGCTCGTTGGTGCGCGCCGGGGCTTGCTGGCCGTTTGCCTGGACTCTGGGATCTGAGATCACGTGACCGAATTTTCACTTCGTCACGTGACCGAATTTTTCACCTAAAACTGGCGAAAACTCGAGCAGACGTGGTGTACACAGAAAGGACCAGAGCGGCAGCGGGCGGGCAGCGGGCGAGCAGCGCTTACAATCCCACGACCAGCACTAGGAAGCGCAGCAGGACAAGTTATGGACTCACCAGCCACCGCTTCAGGCTCCTTTTTGGAGAATATTATCGGCAAATCTGTGTACGTCAAGCTGTTCTCCGGAATACTGTACCAGGGCAAGCTGGAGTCTATTGACGGGTTCATGAACGTGTCGCTGTCTCAGGTGTCAGAGCATTACGAGAGCGAGGAGAACGGCACGCTGCACAAGTACGGGTCAGACGTGTTTCTGAGAGGCTCGCAAGTGCTGTACATCAGCGAGAGGTGAAAAGCGCAAGCACGCAAGCACGCCAGCACGCCAGACACGGCAGGCCTGCGGCGAGGGTCTTTAAAGGTAGATTTTGAGAATATGTACTGTGTATACACCTAATGAAACTCTACATCTTGGACGTGCCAGCGTGTAAATCGGTCTCGTACAGTCGGTCGTTATTCTTGGCAATAAAAAGTGATCAGCGGAATCTTGTCATGTATCTCGTAGAAAAAGCGGCGCCCGGGGGCTTTGCGCCCTTCAGTGCGCGCCGTCCTTGTGGTGTCTCAAGTGGAAGTAGTATTCCATGGAGTAGCCCAGAGTCAAGATGGCCGCAGCCAAGTGTAGCAGAGGAACACCGGAAGCGTTCTCCCCGTCAAAGTATCTGGCCTTGTATCTGCCGATCAAGCCGGAAGGCTTGATAGGCGCAGCCTGACCCTGGGGCAACGACTTGTAGAACGACACCACGTTAGCAATACGCTTGGCGTTTGGAGCAGAACCCAAGTTCTGTGCTGGAGGCTCCACAGGGGAACTAACGGTTAGTAAAACGTTTTGACGTGCGTATCCTGGCCACAGCACGGCAAGCAGCCACAGGCTAAAACACTCTGCAAACCGCGCCTTGGCACAACTCTCACAGAGTCTCACCACAAACATACCTTCGCAGAAACGATTTTTGGAGGAATCAAAGTAGACAAAGCACGCTTGGCAATCATTTTGGTTCTGGTCTATCTTATCGCTGAATGGAAGCTCCAATTGCCTTAAAACTATGTACAGCACACTACAGCACACTACAGCCGCTACAAAACCCTCAACTCTTGTTCAATCACTTACTTATTACATGCTTGGGATCTCAATGTCCACAGGGCGCTGCAGGTAAAATTTCAGAAAAGGATGTTCGTTGAAAATGATACACAATACGCGATCACGTGATCATTTTTTTTGGTTCTTTTTGGGTTTTCGTTCTTTTTTTCGCTATTCGCTCCGCTTCGATCCGAAACGGAACGTGATTGGCTGGGACGGGAGGAGGTCACGTGACAGATCACGTGACCCAACTGTTCGGATCTGCACTCACTTGCCCACGACGTGCAGCATGTCGGGCACCGTGAGCAGCTTCTCTCTGGGCTTGCTCTGGCGCTGGCCGCGGGTTTCCTCGTATCGCAGGATCTGCATGGCGTCGTCCCAAGAGGTGTACGAGTCTTTGAGCAAGGACTTGACGTCAGTGTCAGTTTTCGAGTCGGTGCCAGACAAGTCGGCCAGGATGTGGTCGGCGACCTCGAAGGCATTGGTCATTGTGGCTACAATGACGCCCGTAGCGCCCTTGCCAATCCAGCCTGAGGTGTAGAGACCGGGAATCGGCAGGCCCTCGGAGTTCAAGACGCGGCCCTGGGCATTGGCGATGGTGGAATTCTTGAACTGGACGCCCAATTGGTCCATTCCGGGAATCGGCGAGCCCTGGTACCCCAGCGACGTTATGAGCAGGTCCACGTCGTACTCAAGCGTGTCCTCAGGGTGGGCAACCAGTCTTGTTCCATCCATGGTATTTCTGCTCAACTTCAGGGCTGCGATGCGGCCAGAGTTGCTGATGATTTCCAGCGGAGTCTTCAGATAGTCTAGTTCCCAGTGTCTGTCGAACACGCCGCCAGGAGGCTGGGGAAGTTTCCTGTATTTGGGAGACCGCTGCTCGAAGGGCTTCAGGTACTCTGCGCACAGGTCGACGCACCGCTTGAAAGATCTGGGCTGCTCCTTCATGTTCCATCTTTCTGGTGTGAAAAACTCGCTGCTGACGCTGCCTTTGATGCCATGTTCCTCCAGCATCCACATCTCTCTGAACTCTTTGTTGGTGAATTTGCTGTTCGGGAAGTCCCTTCTGGCAATGATCTTCACGGTCTCGATCGGAGCCTGCTTCAGTTTCGCCAAGGCCGCAGGGTTGATGTCCGTATGGTCCCAAATCGAGTCCACGCGACAGCTCAGTAGCAGTCTCGCCACATCAAGAGCAACATTACCGTTCCCAATTATACCGACTTGTCTCACAGAGCTCCAGTCAAAGTCCATGAACTTGGAACTCAATGCAAACTGCGGATGCCCGTTGTACCAATTGACGAATTGCCGGCTGGTGAACACACCTGCAGTGTCCGTTTCCCCAGGAATGCCAAGCCTTCTGTCTGTAGAACACCCGTAGCTCAGTACCACCGCGTCTTGCTTGTCTATCAGCTGGGATAGCTCGACGTCTTGCCCGACATCGCAGTTGCCAACGAAGTTGAACTTGTGTATGGAGTCCTGACCACGCGCAGCTTGAACACTGTTTACAAATGTTTCCTCGCAGTTCTTTACCTCAGGATGATCAGGTGCCACACCGTATCTTGAGAGTCCAAATGGCACCGGCAGCTTCTCCCAAATGGTCACTTCCAAGGGTATCTTTGAATTCTGTAACAACCGATGAGCTGTATAGAATCCCGAGGGTCCAGAACCCACGATAGAGACCAACTTCCGCCGCATTGTGTCCAATGTCACAATTTGATTCGCCTGGATAATAAATCAACTGTTAAGCCAACCAAATGACACTACTACATGAGTTTGTTCTCCAGTGATAAGCTTCTTTAAATGATTTAAGTCATAAGAAGATTCAATGAATTGTAGATTATGGCTCGAGAGACCTCTATTGAAACAGTATACTAAGCAATTAACAAGCTTTGTTTCCAAGAATACCGCGTTTCGTACATGTGTTATAGTATGTCGACCAACGATTACTAGAACTTGCACTGATCATAGTATTTTCTCCTATAGAATGTAGACTCTTAGTGTGATCTGATCTACGCATTGAAGAGAAAGAATAACCACAGAACTTATTTCTGACTATACCTAAGATCAACAAATAGGGGAGCTTTTGAGTAGCATATAGGAGCCGATTTACTTCTGGTCAGTAAATACGCTGGTGATAAGTGACATAGGCCGAGACGCAGTAGTCAACATGTCATTGAAGTATGAGAAGCTTCTGCTCTTTGGAGACTCCATTACAGAGTTCTCATTCAACGGACGCATGTGTGATCCCGCTAGAGACGAGTTCTCGCTTGGTGCCGCATTGACAAACGATTACATCAGACGATTGGATGTCGTTACTAGAGGATTCAGTGGGTACAATTCCCGGTGGGCGCTGAAATTGCTGCCAGAGATTCTTGCACAGGAATCGAACATTGCGCTCAGTACGTTATTCTTCGGTTCCAATGACTCCTGTGAGCACGAGCACCAACATGTTCCATTGGACGAATTCCAGCACAATATCTCACAGCTGATCCAGATGCTCAAGGCCAAAAATATTAGGGTCATTGTGTTCGGACCCTCAATGTACGATGAAGACCACTGGAATACCTTGAAATCAGACCAGATACAGGCAGGATATACACGCTCTAACGAATTGTACAAGGCGTACAGTGATGCGGCCGCACGAGCAGCAGCTGAGCACAGCGTTCCGTTCGTTAATCTTCACGAAGCATTCAAAGCTTATTCTGGCGACTGGCGCTCGCTCTTGTCAGATGGAATCCATTATTCAGGTAAGGGATACGAACTGATGTACACAGAGCTCAAGAAAACGATCGCAGCCCATTATCCCCTGTACGCCGCCGAGAATTTGGAATACAAGTACCCATATTACCGAGACATCGACTCTCAGGGCAAAGCACTTCAAGAATATATAGAAAACAGCTCCAAAAAGTAGCTACGGAGCTCGATTCGAATCTATGCAACAAGAACCACCGATTGTTAGCCACCATGGCCCCCACAACTGACACAAGTAGCTATCAAAGTTGACCTTTGTATTATCTCTTGGTATATGTAGTCTAAGTACTGAAAAATAGTAGTACTGTGCTAACGATTCACTGAAAGAGATGAGATGAGTTAAACAAAGATTGCAATAGCATAGTTTCAGATCTGACCAGACAGTGCATAGTTTGCCAGAAGTGATCAGAAAGCGCTATAGAAGCTGTATGCAAAATGTCAGGCAATGATCCTGGGCTTCCGAAGATAGATTTTGAAAAGATTCGAACCGAGTCAGATGGGTCGGTAACTGGAATGGCTAAAGGGCTGATAAACCACTTCATCGAAGGGAATCCCTATTTTGCTGCCGGTGGAGGTCTTATGATTCTTGGTACGTCGCTTGCACTGCTTAGAAAAGGTGTCATTTCGGCTAGCAGACTGGCGTACCACCAACTTATCGTGGATTTGGAAATTCCAAGCAAAGACAAGTCGTACCTATGGTTCTTGCAGTGGATGTCACGGTACCCTAAGCGGTCTTCGAGACATCTCTCGGTGGAGACTAATTTCTTGCAGCACAACAATGGCGCAGTTAGTACGCAGATGAATTTTGTACCTGGTGTCGGGAACCACTTGATTCGATACAAGGGCGCTTTCATGCTAATCAGAAGAGAGCGTTCTGGCCAGATCGCAAACTTCTCAAACGGAACCCCATTTGAGACTGTCAAGCTCACCACTCTTTACCGTGACCGCAACCTGTTCAAAGAACTGCTAATGGAGGCAAAAGACCTCGCCATGAAGTCGCAAACTGGAAAGACGGTGATATACACCTCATGGGCCAACGAATGGAGGCCATTCGGACAGCCTAAGGCCAAACGAAACCTCAAGAGTGTTATATTGGATAAGGGCCTGAAGGAGAGTATTTTGGAGGATGTCAACGACTTTTTGAAGAACGGACAATGGTACTTTGACCGAGGAATTCCATACCGAAGAGGATACTTGTTGTACGGTCCACCAGGCAGCGGTAAAACCTCGTTTATTCAGGCTTTGGCTGGTGAATTGGACTACAACATCTGCATCATGAACCTTGCAGACCCGAATTTAACAGACGACAGGCTGAACTACCTGATGAACAACCTACCAGAGCGGTCGATCATGCTGCTTGAAGACATTGATGCTGCGTTTGTGAAGAGGTCAAAGAACGAAGATGGCTACGTAAACGGTGTCACGTTCAGCGGATTGCTAAACGCGCTGGATGGCGTCGCTTCGAGCGAGGAGATCATCACTTTTATGACCACAAACCACCCAGAGAGGCTAGATCCTGCAGTTATGAGGCCTGGCAGGATCGATTACAAGGCTTACGTGGGCAACGCTACAGAGTACCAAATGAAAGAGATGTTTTTGCGGTTCTACCCAGAGGAACAAGAGCTTTGCGCACAGTTCGTGGAGAAAGCATCAAAACTCGACATCCCAATTTCCACTGCCCAACTGCAAGGTCTGTTCGTTTTCAACAAGCAGAGCCCTGAAAACGCAGTCATGATGGTAGACTCGCTGCGCTACCCAAACCACGTCTTCTGACCAAAACCCCCCTGTTATTACATAGCATATACACCTTGTAAATACCCGCAGTGGGCTTCCGCTACGTCTGGGACCCTTGTTCTAATCGCCAGACCCCATCACGATTTCTCGCGCTTCTTGCAGATGCTCAGAGCCAATGCTGCGGGTTCCGTCCTTTTGTGCCTGTAGCTTGGCTTCTTCCACCACACGCTCTAGTGTACGCGCAAACAGACACCCGATCAACGTTCTCTCCGCAGCATTGGGCTCGTCCAGCAAACCCTTCGGCACTTGTTCTTTGATCCGATCTACCACATAATCTCGAACGTACTGGCTCATACTTGATATTAACTACACAATGCACTTCATATTATGTCCAGATTAAACTACTGGGCGGTAGAGAGACTTCCTAATATGGAACGTAGATCTTAAGACCGTTGTTTTGCAACTTCTTTATCTCGAACCAAGTTTCACTGATATCACCTTCTCTAACTGATACGAAATATTGTGTCAGTACTGATTGCCAGTTAAAGTTTGATATAAGACAGCACCAAGAAGCGAGATTGTTTATTTGGGTCTGCTGCCCATTCGGGATCTATAAAGTATCGTGCAGTGTGTACTTGAGTGTGTAGATCCATATAGTTCAGGTTCTGTGGCTGGGAGGTGAGGATGCCGAACAGTCAATTAGATCTTTGGACAGATCTTTTTGTGTTAGAAGCAGCCGATAAGGCAAAGGAAAAGCAACAAGAGTTTGCTGGGACGCAACGTCCTGCTAGCGTTAGCGAGAAATGGGTGGCGCGTACGGAGCGCGAACCAGGAGTTTTAGATGTAATACGACGTGCGCTGATACAGATTTGGTGTACTGAAACGATAGAGGTTGAGCCGGAATTTATGACGGCAGAGAAAATGCACTCAGAAGAAGAGAGTGAAAGGAGCTACTGTAATTGATGCTAGAGAGGCTGTATGTAATAATAACCTGTCATTGTTATGGACAGGTAATTCGTGTTCGAATTGTCTTCCTGGATAGCACTTCCCAATGATATAGATTACAGCGGAAAGTAATTACGTATTTTAACGAAGCTATCGTTTTGAGGTGGTGATTTCAGAGCCAAGATCGTATCTGGCACCAAATGTAATGAGGAAGCTGGCGCAATCCAGATTATGCAGCAACTCTTCTGCAGATCTGCGTCATCGATGCAGCTGTCCTTAGTTCGGGTAACATATCACATTACAGTTTAGAGAAATCAACTGACAATCGATAAGAAGTCTCGAGACTAATATTCTGAACCAGGGACAGGCTCTCATAGCGTCAATGGAGACTTGTTGGCACTCCAAAATTGTGGAATAACAGCCGCAAGATATATTTGGATCAAATTGTGGAGATTTGCCTCGACTATTGAATAAAATTGTTCTCTCCGATGACATCGTTGACACGGATTAGTAGAAGTCTCAGACCCTTGCAACAAAGGCCCTTTTCTGTGCTTTCAAAACTGGCTAAGAGCAGTTCAAATGAGAGTGATGCTGCTGATGCGAAGGAGCCTGTGCGGCTGACTCAGTTCAAGCCAATGTCTGATGCACAATTGGCATATCTGGATAGAGTGATAAGGGTGGACCAGGCGGGAGAGCTGGGCGCAAACTACATCTATGCAGGGCAGTATTTCGTGCTTGCCAATAGATATCCACATCTTAAACCTGTGCTGCAACACATGTGGGATCAAGAAATCCATCATCACAACACGTTCAACGACTTGCAGCTGAAAAAACGGGTGAGACCATCGCTTCTAACACCGCTGTGGAAACTCGGGGCGTTTGCCATGGGGTCAGGAACCGCTATATTGTCTCCTGAAGCAGCGATGGCTTGTACTGAAGCGGTGGAAACGGTAATTGGTGGCCATTACAACGACCAGTTACGTTGTTTGAGCAATCAGTACGAACTGGAATCCGTGGATGGCTCTGAAAGAGGTCAATCGGTAGAGCTGAAAAACTTGCAATCGACCATCAAACAGTTCAGAGACGAAGAACTTGAGCATCTGCAAACGGCAATAGACTACGATTCGCACAAAGCTGTGCCTTACATTCTGTTGACAGAGGGAATCAAGACGATTTGCAGAGCCGCAATTTGGACTGCAGAGCGTGTGTGATATAGATCAACAAACCCAGAAGATAGTATTGATAAAACTGCTGCGAACTCGAAACACAACCAGTTGTGAGCTTTAATGACATTGTAAATATTCTTGTATATTGTACAGAGTATTGTTTCACGTGACGAACGCGATATGAGAGAACTAGACCTGCAGACACCGCACAACAACGTTAAGCGGACAGCACATGAGTGGGGCATCATTCTAGAATCCAAGATGACTAGAGAAGTGAAAGATCAGAATCAAATTATGCTGCTAGCTCAAGGCTATACTAATCCGTCGTACAGGTTCAATGCACCTACAATAGAAGGGTCTATCTTAGACCCATCCCTGAACTCGTCCAGGGTGATGTATCCATCCTTGTCCTTGTCCATCAGTCTGAATATTTTTTCCACACGAAGCTCAGGGGTCGCCTCATCATCGCTCAGCTTCACCATATTGCCGATCATCTTGTATATGCTTGACACAATTGTCAGCATTTCATCGTACGTGATCACGCCGTCGTGGTTCAAATCGTACAGCTGGAACGCCCATACCAGTTTTTCTTCCAGTGAGCCCCTAGAAGTCGTGCTGAGTGCCGTGATGAACTCCTTGAAATCGATGGATCCGTTGTTATCTTTGTCAAATACACTGAAAACATGCGTTGCAAACTCATCCGGTGATCCAAAGGGGAAAAACTGCTTGTAAATCTTTATAAACTCTTCTCTGGTCAGCTGTCCGTTCGGACAGTCACGTAGAAATCCCTTATGCCACTGCTGTATCTCTCGGCGATCAAAATACGTCGATTGCTTAAGACTGGTCAAATCATTCTTAGAAAGAGTAGACGTCTTATTACCCATCTTTAAAATCCAAATGAAGCTCCAATGCTGCTCACTGTTCTCGTTGTGATTTAATTCTTGCGACGCTAGTCCGGATACCAGCAATATGAAGGCACTGAATCAAACTCTTGATTCTTCAAGAAGACTGTCTAGTTGTGTATCTTTCTTAGGGAAAGTGGCTTTGATATGCTGAACCCTATGTCACGTGACCGATCACGTGACATCAAACCCTTTCAGTCTTGTCCATGAATAGGGACGTCAAAGTTCCCTGCAAGACTGCGTATACGCGCTGGTATAACGAGTCCTCTACTGGATCAAGCGACACTACCACAGACATGGAATTTGGACCATTGTGGGATCTTCGTTGGTATATCCTCTTTGTTAAGGAACTGTCGTTCGGTTTTCGGAACTAAAAGCAGGTCCAACGGATCACAAGAAAGAAGTATGCAAAGTGTCAGCAATAGAGTCTTCTGAAGTCTTCATGAATTGATCTAGCGCAAGCAGAGTGTGAATACGGCGATACAGGCTGCAGAATGCCTCACAGTCGCTGCTTTGGAGAGAGTTACAAGACCAAACACCCGGACACCACATAGTAAATAATATATCTGTGATCCTGCCTCGTATTTTAGGGTAACTCAGCCAAATTGAACCTTTACATTATAAAAGTTACTGAACAGTTGAGATCACATTGATGGGGAAAGAACAAGAAACTATAGGCTTTGCAGCGGGTTAATAGAGCCAGGAACTCAACAGGACGATAATTGAGATTAGGGGTGTGATCTCTGATTTTAAAGTGGTTGTTTGCGTGTGCTGAGAGAGACACAAAGTTCCAATTCGGATGATTGATCACGGTGGCATTGGAGAAAATGGTGCGACAGAGCCCCCAGCGCTCTCCACACAGGATGACAAGTCAAATGGGCTGATAGACGACGGAAAATCACTGCTGTACCCAGACGCAGGCAAAAGTTTCCCGTTCAAGACGTGCGACAGGCTTCTAGATGATATCCGGATCTCACCCTGGTTTCTGAGGCAGTTTGGAACCTCTGTGATGAAGCAACCGATGCTGCAGTATTCAAGGAAACGGACACAAATAGAGCCGTGGAATATTTTGCACTTGATTGACCAGGTAAGTTTGAAAAGCCGGTACGACTACGACTCTTTAACGTGCCCTGGGAAAAACTCCATATCAGTCACGTTTGCATTGCTGGTAGATCCAGCGTTCACCATGCAGAGCTTTGATGATATAAACGAGATCTCGAATCATTTTTACCATTTGAAGGTCACGGTTAAGAAAAGATCACTGTTAGAGAACTTTAATCGCCATGTTGGTGTCACTCATTACCATATCATAGAACAGGACGCATTGCATCCGTTTGACAAGAGAGATGTGTTTATTATGGATAAGACCGATCCAAGGCTTATAGATCAGTCCATTTTCGTCTCCACAGACACAAACAAATTGCTGATTATCGAAATTATAAAACCAGAGTTCAGCACAGATCAGATGGCGGAGTTTCTGCCCCACAGTATAGAAGAAAGATACCGCAACGCCTGTCAGGATTTCGACTTATTGGCTCCCGAAGACGTTCCAAATCAAGCAGAATGTCTGAAAACCTTATTCATGGTGTTTAAGAACCCACTTCAGAGAAATTCTGCTAGTAGCGAGATCAAAATCATTTCAAGAGACAGCGTAGCGTTGAATTCTCAAATCAATACCGATTGGCTGACAGATTTGTTTGGATTCACACTCCAAAAAACCAACGTAGAAGATAACATACAGTCTGGAGAAGAATTCAAACCACCAGATTTGGTGGATCATACAACCGATTTCAATGTGAGAGACATAAGGGAGTCATTTGTAAGGAGATCTCTGGAAATCATACTGATCGGAAGGCAATCTATACAACTTGAAACGGCCCTTGATGTCCCCAAAAAGACTGTGGCCAAATGCTTTTCGAATCAGCATTTCTCTGCACATCATGTTTGGTGGTTTAACCTGTTGAATCATCCTCACATTGAGCCTTTGCCTTATGATATGAATTATCATTTCATAAACTTATCTGTGGCGTTCAAGTACTCTGACAAAGACGTCATAAAGAACTATGAAACACAGGTCGAATTGGATGTGGAGAATGTTGGTCATTACTTCGATGCCTTACAATACGTTACAAATGCAAAAGGAAGTTACCAGCTAATCTCATATTGTGGGAAACAAGATGTTGTAGGATATGAAGATCTCAACACTGCCCTCCAAGCTTTTGGTTTAGAGCCAACGGAGACAGATCTCAACTTTCTCGATGCAAACACCATGATCGAGTACTATACTTCCAATATACTGGTCAGCTCTGAATCTCAGAGAAAAGAACTGAGAAACGCCCTTCGGATATTGGGAAAATATTTTAAGAACAAGAAGATGCTCTTCATGGTAGAATATGAACCCTACAGCTCAGTACAACATGCTTATTCTCTCCTGAAGGTGGATCAGACTGTTGATGACGACATCATCCAAACAGCTTACTCAATTAACGTTGTTGATGCTCCAGGTTTGAAAATGGATTATGACAGAGCTGTATTCTCGATAGCAAATGACCGCCGGTCAATGTTCCTACTTAATGTGCTACTTGAAGGTTGTCCCCAATTTGGCGTGTACTACAACCCACTCGACATATCTTATGAGACTGCTTTAAAGATCATTGGTGTTGATATAAATGCTAACGATGATGTTGTACTAGAGATTTTTCAAAAGAAGTGGAACAACGGGATTGTTAATGCGCCGGACTACTTTTTGAAGTTGAGGATGGCGTTACAGAACATTGGAGCCACTAGAAACAGTAAACTCATTACGCATTTCTTGGAAACTGGAGTGATTGATGTTAGTTGTTTACCGGTTGCTTCTTGGCCTGCTGGTATTAACAATGTTGGAAACACTTGCTACCTAAATTCGTTGCTTCAATTTTTCTTCACAATAAAGCCACTCCGAGAATTCATACTAGATTACAATATGACAACCGCAAAGGCTTTGGAGGCATCTGAGAACTATAACAGTAGAAGGATAGGTGGAAGGGCCGTAAGCAAGCAAGAAGAGGTGAGATCGATTCAATTTGTGTATCAATTGCGTGACTTGTTCAATGACATGATTCACACGAACAGTAGGTTTGTGACTCCGACAAAAGAGCTGGTCTATTTGGCTTTTGCTCCCAGTAACATTGAAGTTGAATTTGACAATGAACCTCAAGTCCAACAAATTCAAGGAGGGGGAAATGGAGTTATTACTGAAGAATATGAGACCCCTTCTGGTGTTCCATCATCGTTGAACGAGTTAATGGACGATGATCTGATAATGTCTAATACTATCAACAATCCTTCAGAGAAGCCAGCAAATAGTGCAGCTGAATTACAACCATCTACAACTCAAGTTGCGAAGATAAGTGCAGATCAACTTGAGAACACACTTGAAATCGGCCGGCAACAGGATGTCACTGAGTGTATCGGAAATGTACTGGCACAGCTTGAAATCGCATCAGAGCCACTAAATTTGGAAGATGACTTCGAACAGAACGACCTGGTAAAACAGCTATTCTACGGTAAAATCAAACAGGATTTGATACCAATTAACGATGAAAACTCAGTCAGGACTAAGTACGAGCGTTTCTTGTCTTTGCTGGTCAACATTGGCGACCATCCTAAGGACATTTATGATGCATTGGATTTCTACTTCCAGAACGATTTATTACATCTTGAAGAGTATGGTGATGTGAAGCGGACTGTATCGATTTCTGAGCTACCCGATGTGTTACAGATCCAAATCCAACGAGTGTACTATGATCGGGAAAAATTCATGCCTTTCAAATCCTTGGAGCCTTTGCCGTTCGGGGACAAGCTATACATGGATAGGTATATGTCCACGGATGATCCTATTCTACTAGAAGAGATAAAGCAGAGCCGCAACTTGAAGCACGAACTCTCACAGTTGAAACAAAGACAAAGGAAACTCTTGTCACAAAACGACATCGGGTTCTCGTTTAAGTCTTCTTTGCTCGAGACGAAACGATTCCTACAGTCCAAAACGCTAGAGGAGCAGGAGATAAACGTGGAAAACATTCCGGCTTCTATTGAGTACATTGACACGCTGATACAGCTGATAGATGATGAGCTAAAACACCTTTTCAATCGGATTGCGGACCTTGAGACTAAAATATCTGACCAGTTCCAAAACTTCAAATCCATTGGTTACTCGCTGTTTGCTGTATTCATCCACAGAGGCGAGGCAAGCTACGGCCACTACTGGGTCTACATCAAGGACCACACCAGGAACGGCATCTGGAGAAAATACAATGACGATGCTGTGACCGAAGTTCCTGAGTCCGAAGTCTTCAATTTCTCAGAGGGAAACTCAGCAACGCCATATTTCCTTGTCTACGTTCGAGAGGGCAAAGAGGTTGATACCATTGAACCTCTGAAGAGAATCCTTCAGGATGCTTAGGCGTTGTTCAAATCAGCCTTATCTCTTTAAAGATCTTATCTATAAACTTCCAGTCAATAGATATTAACTAGAGCCAAACCAGATTTTGCATACATACTCCATCATGCCATTGCAGGTTTCAAACTATCTCAGGACATCACTGAGCGCCAACAGAGCGTGCATTGGTTCAATCTTCTTAGCCATACATTGGTGAGGGTAAACCCGCATCTTTGTTTCTTTATATTGAGAAAAGGACAAACGTTGATAGAGAACATAAACCATGCCGATGATTTGAAGAACGGATTGCGAGCCTTATATATGCCCTAAAGAGCTGAATCAAGAACCAAAAGGCTAAGTGGGGGCCAGAAGAAAGATACGTGCGATTCTGGTATTGTTTGTGTTCAGAATAGCCTATTTTACACACTTTTTACCTTGAATCTTAGAAAGGGTGATCTGGAATTTACATTTAGCAAGTCAAAATGTCCCTGAAACGGCGTGTCAACCGTAGTGAGACTTCAGAAACGGTAGCTAAAACTACTGATAATGAGAGTGAGCACAAGATTGTATATGATGAGCAAGAGGCACGGCTCAGGGAAAACGACTCAGTTCCAAAGCTAACATTGATGGAGGAAGTGTTGCTGATGGGGTTGAAGGATAAGCAAGGTTACCTTTCTTTCTGGAACGACAACATATCTTATGCGCTTCGTGGATGCATCTTGATGGAACTGGCGTTTCGGGGCAAGATCCGATGCGTGGACGACCCTGCAAGAAAGAGATATGATGTTAGTGAGAGGCTCATTGAGGTAATTGACAGTTCAAAGACTGGCGAGGTGCTGCTAGATGAGAGTCTGTCGCTTATGAAAAATGACTCACCAACCTCAATTGTGGGATGGATTGATTTGCTCAGTGGTGAAACCTGGAACTTATTGAAGATCAACTACCAGCTTAAACAAGTAAGGGAAAGACTTGCGAAGGGTCTGGTGGACAAAGGTGTGTTGAGAACGGAGATGAAGAATTTCCTCTTGTTTGACATGGCTACGCATCCTATCACAGACACAGGGTGCAAGGAGTCAATTAAGAGACGTGTGTTGTCGATCTTGGTGTCCCGAAACGCCGACCTGACATACAATCAATATTTCCCTGAAAATGTTGCTTTCAAATACCTTAGAACAGTAGCTTTGATTGCAGGTGCTTATGGTGCCAACGTTTTGGAAAATGTTCTTGCCACTCTAGATTACGAAGTGAGGGACACAGGCTTCGATCGTGCAGATGAGATTCTAGCGCAGTTCTCGGAGTTTCCATTCCCGCTAGATAAGCAAACCAAGACCGGAGTATCTATAAACTTGAACAAGGAAATATCGGATGAACTTCAACGTCATCCGGGCACTGATCTTCAGATAGAGGTTATCGCTGGGGTGTTTGAAGTATTTTCGAGAATGGACTCGATGTTGTAAGGAACAACGCAGAGAATAATGTTGATCATTACTTCGTCTTACTTGCACTATATTTAAAGATGATCTTGCAAGGCGAAGACGCGGACAGTAAAGACTCATATATCAAATATTTCTTGTAGTAATCACAACCGTAGACAACTAGGTTCGAGTGATTTTATTACGATTTTAGTTATCATTTGAGAAGGGAGGATATGTGATCGTTGGGAAACTTTCGCAAGTGATACGATCTAACACGTTCGTCTTTAAACATAGAGACAAAACCGTCAGAAGGATTAATCTCTCGGCGGAAAGTATTAACCAAAGATTTGCTGGGATCCCTGGAATCACCGCAAGCTTCCCACCAAAACCCTCCATTCAAGTTGGAATTCTTTATATACTTGGCTTTAATCACACATGACTGGACATTATCGTATCCAACAAATGTTTTGGTTTTGGAATCAAAGCAATACGCTGCTACAGCGTTCTCATCAAACTCTTCTTTGGAGCCCTCGATTGGCAATTGGTTATACAACCAAATCCCAGGCTCACCCTCTGATGCCCCTCCAACTCCCTTGAATTTCCTACCTATGTAAGAGCTGCCAGGCGTCACCTGCACGTTTGTAAAACCACGGCCATACGCAGCCATGCCTAGAGATATGCTTCTAGGCGAGATTCCGTAATCGTTGATCATAATGTTAATAGCATTATCTGCAGAGAGTGAATTGTTTGAAGCTCTCAAGTCAAAATGCCTCCTGTGTGTGTGTCCTGCAGAATAAAGATTGCTATGATACCCGGTGACCTCTGACCACTCCCCGTGATAGTCATAGCACATCATGTTCCAGATATCCACATATTTCGACATCTCCTTTATGGGCAAGATATTCAATTTCTCGTCGAACGCTGGCGTTGCTACTGAGAGCTGGAAATGGCCATGCGGCTGTTCTGACTGTCCAAAAATCTCAGTCTCTAGCATGTTCATCTTTCCTCTGATCTTCTTCATCATCTCCAAGTACACCTGCGGCTCTTGGGTGTCTTCTTCGGGAAACTCCCAGTCTAAGTCGATCCCGTCAAAACCGTACCTGAACATCGTATCGACTGCCGATTCCACAAACCGATCCACCTTCTTCTGTGAGCTAGCAATGGCTTTGAACGCTTCTCTATTTGACCATCCGCCAAGACAGAGAATTGTCTTAAACCTGTTTGAACCGAGCTTACGCCGCTGCAAATCCTGGATGCAGCCCTTGACGCCTGATCTCATCGGCATCTCGAGGTCTGACCACGTATCGCTAGACCGCACCGCGCCAGACTTGGCGTCCACCACAAAGAATGCATAATATACGTGAGTCAACGACTCCACCGGCAACTCCGCAGGCTGGAGGTCTCGCGCCTCATATGGAGACCAGTTTGAATAGTATATCCCAACAGAAAATCCTTCTGGATTCTCTCCTGGATCATATTCAACAGGCGTACCTGAAATTGGATTTCCATCACTTCTGTGACGGTGTCTGATACGATCCAAAAGATACCTAGGAACTACGCACATCTCTATAATGAATGCAACTGCTAAAATTAGTACCCAGATTTGCAATCGCCGTCTGGTCACCACAAACCAGCTAAACATCCGATAATTGGTCTTTAAGAGGATGATGCCAGGGTTTGAAACTTTTACTCTCATACTAATTCCATATATAACTATATTAGAAGCACTGACGCTACAAATCTCCAGCATAGCAGAGACGAGCAAATCACTTTATACGTTTTGATATTTTCGACATTTTCCAGGTTTTCGATGCCCTAGCATAAAAGCTGTGAAGAAGAAGCACATTGAGACACATTTCGACAGCATTGTGGGGTGTGTGGCCTGTATTCAGCGAGGGATAGTAGGCTCAACTTGAAAGTTGGGTGGATACTATATTTTGGCGGAGTTTGGAGTGCTACAGGCGGGAAATAAATCACTTAGACTTGCAAAATGTCAGACAACGTAGATGAACGAGACGCTGTAACGGAGGAACCTGTTGAGGAGAGCGTGGCCGACGCTCTAGACGACTTATTTGGCGATGACAGTGAGGCTGAGCAGCAGTCTCAGAGCCAGGAGGATGGTGAAGGATCAGGAGACGATTCTGAGGCGTCAACAAGTGGGAAATCTCACCGTAGAGTGATTGATGATGAGGAAGATGAGGAGCAGGCGATGTACAATCGGAAATTCTTGGGAGAAGACTACGGGGCTCGGTCTGAGGAGGAGCTTGAAGATGAAAAGCGGTACAAGGAAGTTGACGTGGAGCTCGTGAAGCATGTGGTTCCATACAAGACAGCGAACGGCGCGGACGACAAAACGATATACTACGCCAAGGTACCGCAGTTTTTGACTGTGGACCCACTACCATTTGACCCAGTGACGTTCCAAAAGAAGGTGGAAGAGCGTGTCTCGAAATACTCATCGAAGGAGGACCAATTGGGGGACAGGCTGATCGAGGAAAACACGTTGAGATGGAGGTACTCGCGTGACAAGCAGCAGCATGTGTTCAAGGAATCCAACGCCCAAATCGTGGAATGGTCTGACGGAACGTTTTCTTTGAAGGTGGGAGAGGAGTATACGGATATTCTCGTCAACAACACTGAAAACACGTACTTAACGGTGTCCCACGAGGAGCAAGAGCTGATCCAGTGTGTGGAAGGCGGAGAAGTGACGAAGGTCATGATGTTTGTGCCTACTTCGACGAACTCCAAGGTTCACCAAATCCTCAGCAAGGCTGTTGCCAGAAGAGAGGAAAGAGAACAGCAGGGCCCCAGCACGTATATTGCACGCAAAGACCCTGAGCTGGAAGCCAGAGAACTGGAACGGAAGCACGATCAAGTGCTCAGAGAGAGAAGAAAGAAGCAGCTGAAAGAAAAACTGGAACAAGAAAACGCTGCCGGCGAGTCTCCAGAGCCGCAATTCAACCTGCAGAAGAGTCTGTCGAGACGCAATTTGGACGAGTACGAGTACGACGACGGTTTTGTAGCAGAAGACGACGACGAAGAGGAGCAAGAAGAAGAGGAAGAAGAAGAACTTTCTGGTTCAGAAAACGAAGAGTCCGATAAACAAGAAGAGGATTCTGACCGTGAGGAGGAAAATGCCGAGAGACTCAGACAACTGAAAAAAGCTGGCGCAGACGAGTACCGAGACTCAGAGACCAAAAAGAGAAAGATAGCTGTGCTAGATGACGAAGACGATGAATAGATTTCATCCCAGACTACGAACCGCACACCAGCCTGAACGCAGCAAGACGTTTTTAACTGTGTAATATACGAAACACCATACAACGGAGCTACTGAACGTAGACGCTCAGAAGTACAGGACCTTCGTTTCGGTAACAGTCCATACCCATGACGTCGTTCGGACTAGAAATGAGCCAAAGTCCGGGTAACACACACTCTTTGTTTCAAAAGTACAAAGATAGCATCGAAAGGTAAAGAAGGAAAAAGGCAGAGTGATGAACTCTTGATGGTTAGTATACTCACCTAGTATTCTTTCAATCTGACATTTAAGCCTTTCTACACTCAGAGATATCTCAATTCGAATCAGAGACTAAAAAATACCCCAGATATGTCCTGGCAAGGTATGTTACAAGTGTAAAAACAAGTTTTGAATTAGGATCCTGTTATTTCATGTTTTAAGAGGCTGTTGCACACTACAGACCTAATGCGTGCCGGATAACGATGGTGCGGGCTGTCGTAGATAATGGAGAGTTGTTTTTGCTAGAAATTTGGATTCCGTGGCTACGATTAGATGATACTAACAGCTTTTAAAAACAGCGTACACTGACAACTTATTGGCTACCGGAAAGGTTGACAAGGCCGTGATCTACTCTAGAGCCGGTGATGCCGTGTGGGCCACCTCAGGAGGCTTGCAGCTGCAGCCTTCGGAAATTTCAGAGATTGCTGGTGGTTTTGACAACCCAACGGGCCTACAATCGAACGGTTTGCACATTCAGGGCCAGAAGTTCATGCTCATCAAGGCAGACGACAGATCTATTTACGGCAGACACGACGCCGAGGGCATTGTGATTGTCAGAACAAAACAAACGATTCTCATTGGCCACTACCCAGCTGGCGTCCAGGCTGGCGAAGCCACTAAAATCGTGGAGCAATTGGCAGACTATTTGATCAGCGTCCAGTACTGAGGCAAGACCCCTTTTGACCACGAATCCGGATACCGGACCGGGTACGCCCAATCACTAAGCCCAGATCCTTTTTATCGCTTAAATATATCCCTAAGTAATCTTTATTGCACCTTAGTGCTCAATTACCGTAAGTCCAACGTCAGTCAACTCGCTCTATCGATGGGTGTCTTCATTGCACGTTAAAGAACAAGTAAAGCTATACAAGATCTGGCAGAAATTCTACATACTAGGGACTCTATTCCTTATGAACACGTGTGAAGCACTTGTATGGCAAAATGATAGCGTTGTCCAAGTCCCAGACGTTGTTCTTGTAGTACACATCTTCTTTCAAGAGCTCAATGACCTGTTCCTTCGTGTCGGCAACCACAGTCAAATGAGAGCCCGCAAAGTTGGCTGGAGCGCCATCAACCACATCTTTGAAGATTGGGCCGGCTTCAACAACCTTTCCTGCAGCAATATTCTTTGGAATATCTTCCAAGTGCTGGGTTCTGTAAGTCATCCTGTCGGACCCTGGCTTATCATATACAACAACGATCCATTCAACCATCTTCAACGAAAAAAGTCTCTATTAAGCGGTATACGGCCTGATTTAGAAAACTGGATACCTAATAGCCTCAAGTCAAGTGCCCGAACTGCAGCTGATGGAACATTCAGATGTTACACAAGTCTACCTACAGGCCGCTCTTTTTCTTTCATCAAGCAGCCCGTTTATATAGTGATTTTGGGAAAAACCCACAGTCACTGCAGAGGAAAGTCGCCGAGCTGAGAGTCCCTGTGGGCCAGACAACCCTGTAACGTGGGGGCGACACCCTTCTAGGGATCCCAGAGGTCGCTTGGTCTCAATTGCGAGAACTGGACGTAAAACAATTAATATGCAGTTTACTAGAAAGCTTATACAGGATAATACAGATGACTAACATTAGAAAGGGCAAAAGCCCGCCGTGCGGCAGAAATATATATGAAAGACATCTGTTGAGCGGCCCTTCGCCGCTCAACAGATGTCCCGGGGGGTCCCCCATGTGATCGTTTCAACGAAAAAGTACCCGCGTCCTCTGAGCCTGTCAGCAACACTTATCGGGTACCATGCAAACACGCCTGAAGCGTCTATTTATTCATGAACTCTTCGATTCGGTGAAGGATCACAGCCGGTACCTCTTTCCGCTTGGGGGCAGCCCGCACGCGCGGTACATTTTTCTGGCTCTGCGCATGGCCTGCGCCAGATTTATCCGCTTTTCGGTTCACCAGCAGGTCTGATGCTATTATGATGATCGGACACAGCCATATTGAGCTCCGCGGAATATATTTCGTCAGTGACACTCTCATTATGCCTCCAGTTTCGCTCTTCAGCAGTACTTTACACTGACTTTTTATCTCTGATCTCGAAAATTAGTCTCTCACACACGCTATATATCTCGCTGCGTGAAACTTGATACACCAAGATGCACTCAAAAATCCAGGCTATCCTATTCAGTGATCAGATCTTTGATAACTCAACTGTAGCGCTATCTGTTCCCTTTTGAAAAAGCGTTCGTTATCTCATCGGTAGCAAATTACGTTGACACCTTATATCAGGATTTTTCACCAAATATCATGATTTTTCAGCCAGTCCTGTTGCTGTGAAAAATTCCTGCGATGAGCTATCACATCATGATAAAGCAGGTGTGTCATGTGAGCGCTAGGTATGGTTGATGTAACTCTGATTATGTTAGCGAATGTGATTCACATTTTCTGATATCTTTTAAGATGACCTCTGTGACTTGTGAGTTATAGTCCAAATTGTTCGGCAGGTGAAATATTCAGATGTCGGATGTCGGGTTTGAAAACAAAGCAGGAAGCCAGCGGAGTCGGTGTGTGAGCTGTAGGGGCTTCCCCCACAGTGCAGCAAACATTGCGTCCCAAGAAAGTCCGAAACTGCTCGATAATCGGACAGAATTGATGAAATGCTCGTACACTATCGGCGATGAGGTCCGGTGGGACGAGCAGGCGCGCAGGCCGTTGCTGAAGGCTGATATCTGCGAGTATATCAGCAGCGGATCGTGGAAGAACAATGCAGTCAAATCGGAGTACATTGGTGCGGACTTGACGCTTGGATTTGAGAATTACGTGCCCGTAGATCTGAGCGTGATGGGATCGGTCAAAATTCTGATGGAGGCGTATTCCAAGTGTAAAGACCAACTGAACCACGAGAAGACCACGTTCCTTTCACTAAGACATCACATAATCGATGTTATTATGGCGCCGTTCCAGCCGGAACCCACCTCGCTTCTGATGACGGTTTTGCCTGATAGAAATGTCCTGATCAGCGTGGACAAGTCTTCAGAAAAGAAAGATGGAATACATGCGGCCGGAGACCCCAACTTACGCAAGATTTGCTATACAGGGTTTGCTTTGGAACATCTACTTGTGGAGGCCGGCGTGGAGTCTGAAAAGGGTCTCAATGAACACGAACTATTTTTTTCAATAGTACTTGGGTCGTTGAACAAAGACATTGACGTGTTCATGCAAGCGGAAATGGACTCATATAACAGCGCAACGGACACATACACAGAGATCAAAAGCTCAGTGAACTTCCGCGTCGGAAACACGTTTCACAGAAGAAAACTCCTGCGGATGTGGCTGCAGACGGAACTTTTGCCCAAGTCCGATCTTTTAATAGGTTTCAGAAACTCCTACTCCCACGAACTCGAACATTTACAGCCTTACAAGATCCAAGACATCTTTGCAAAATTCAACAGCAAGTCTGAGCTGAGTAAGCCCGCCAAATTCTACAGGTTCAATGCAGCTGTCGCTAAAGACTGGTTCGCCTACGTCATGCCAACTCTTCGATCAAACTTGCTTGAGCTTTGCAAACCGGGTACAAGCACTACATTCAAAGTAAGACTGGACCCAAATTTGAATTTGACAATTACTCCGACAAATCAATCCATCAGAGACTTGCATGCATAAATACTGTTCCTAGATGTTCGTATTTACCATTTGTAACATAGAGCTTAGATAAAAATTCCAGAGAGCTAACGGGTCAAATTTTTGTGGAGAGTTAGCCCATAATTCACAGAATCTTTTCTAGCTTTGATAAATCCAGTTGGAGCCAATTGGACTCATCATTAGCATAATCATGGTCTTCAATCGTTGTATTGGATCGTTGTCTAGTACTATCCACTGCTTTTCTGTACAAGAAAATTGAAAAAAGGCAAGCGTTAAAGAAAAAGGTCTACACTAATTGGATAACAGTTAAGATTTGAACATGTACATCTAGTTCACCAGTGAAAGGACGTATCCCACTAAAATTGAATTCAAAATGTCAGCAATTAACGAGCCAAACCAATTGCTCGAGAAATCGGGGAAGAAGTCTGTTTATTTTACCAAAATAGTGGTTGATGGTGACAATCAATTGTCCCCAGTATCTGCCGATTTGTACAAGTCTATCTTTGACAAGATACTTACTGAGCCCTTACAGAACGTACAGAGTGCATTTAATCTGTGTGAGGACATCCAAAAGAAGCTTCTGTTTACTGGACTTTTTCAGTCCGCAGATGTTACATTGGACTATGACGTCGATGTCACATCTTCAAGGTTTTTGAGCGAGAAAGTTCCACAGAGCTTGGATGTCGAGCTGCCAATCCCTACGATAGCGAACATCAAGATGGTTCCAGCTGTGTACCAGAAGGGTACACTGACAACGACTACAAGGGACAGCTATTCCTCAGCGGGTGGTCGTCTCTTTTGGATCAACAAGTTCGGGAACGCTGAGACTATCAGCCTGCAAGCAAACGTGAACTACACGCCATTCAATGGGAAACTGGATGAAAGATTCATCGGAACGAAATTTTCTTTACCCTTTCCTAAGAACCCATCTGTAAAAGCTGTGGCATATGCAAACCATACCTCGATGGACCTGTTCAAACAGCCCTTCATTGTCGAATCGGACGAACACAAGCAATCGCAATTCGGGTTGTCTGCTGGTATTGAGAAATCTGTTCTCCACCCAAAGAGTAGAACCCTTACCGAACTGTTCAGCGGAGTCTCTGTGGTCGCCCGTAATATCTATGGATTTGCCGACGCGCTGGCTGTTACGGACTCTATCAAACAGTTCCAAGGTACGTTTAGCAAATCAAGTTTCATCTCCCAGCTGGACTCAGATTCTAGGAAATTTTACAACAGGTTTCCGGTCTCTGGCAGCCATCTGCAGCTGTACAATGAGAACGTGCTGACACAGGGGCTCACTAACTCGAAGTTCGTGCCCTCTGAGTCGAATTTCGACAAGGTCCTAATGTCTTACGAATCCCATAGACCGTTTTTCAACACCAAGGTGGTTACATCACTACAACTTGACGCTGGTGCCATTTTACCTCTGAGAAGCAATTCAAAGCCACTAGTGCATCTGCTAGATCTATTCTACCTGGGCGGTCCCAAGTCTCTAAAGGGTTTCGAGAGAAACAGCGTGGGCGACAAGGGTGGATTGTATTTCTATAAAGTCGGCGTTTCTTCCGCTTTCAAGCTACCCAACACCCCAATTGACTCTCCACTCAGACTGAAATACTTTGCCAATTTCGGTGACATTTTGAACAATTGGAGAGATGTCTCAAACGAAAGACCACCAGCTGTCAGCACTGGGTTGTCCTTAGTTTATAATGCATCTTTCGCAAACCTCGATTTGACCTACGCATTGCCTCTACGTGTTAGAGAATTCGATATCGCAAAACCAGGACTAACCTTTGGACTGGACCTGTCGTTTTACTAAACGCATCATGTCGGTGTCCCACACGCTGAAATTGGTACCTTTACAATTGTATACTTCTAAACCATATTTCAATAGTATTAAATGCTTTTAGCCTATAATAAAAAAAACGATCAAGATTCATCCTAACAGACAATGAAATATCACAGCCTTTAGGAATCCGGAGCTTTTGTTAGTACTCAAGTATCATAATTTGCGTTGTACTAACTTTGGCAATCAGCTTTTGGAAGTTGCTTTGGACAAGAGGCATAAGAGGCAGCCTCCAGCATGTGGAGCGTTTCGTTTGAATATGAAGACGACAAAGGACAGACCCATAAAGAATATTCTTTGCTACGACTGGGTGTCGAGTATTCAATTGGAAGATCAGTCGGGTGTAATTTTAGGATAACTAATGATAAGAGCGTCTCAAGAGTCCATTTAATTCTATCATTCGAAGGGAATGAGATGTCAGTGAAGAATAAAGGAAAGCTCACCAAGTTTAATGGAAAGACGCTGACGGTGGATGAAAACACGATAATACATAATGAGAACGCTGTGATAAGCATCGGAGGCACACCGATAGATGTGGTGTTTCAATTTTCATATCAACAGTGGAAGATTCCGCACAAGGTGAACCTGGAAGAAGAGAAGACAATTCTCTCACAATATGATATAGGACTGAGCGATTCGTTCTCAAAGAAAACGACTCTTCAAGCTTTTTCAGACACTTCTAACCAAAGTGGCTGCTTATTTGCCCTGTTGAAGGGCGTCCCTGTGGTCAATACCGGTTTTGTGACTAGTGTTAGCACACTATTACAGTCAGGGAAACACTCAGACGCTAGCAATGGATTTGAAAAGCTTATCAAAAGGTTCGACAAATTTCCATACTACACATACCGCCAAGAACTTCTGTCAGGTATAACTATTTTCGTGTTTGATCAAAAAATGTATGATACCCTACGCTATACGATCGAAGTCGGGGGTGGACAACTGAAGTTGCTTTCTACTGCAGCAGAAGTAAAGCTGCTTTTAACCAATAAGCAAGCTAGAGTGATAGCTCTAAGTACAGATGCGTTTGATCCGCTAAAGTCAGTTGCTACAGAGTATGGAGATATAAACAGATCAGTCTTGCTGATATTACAGGAATACGAGATCAAAATATACAGTATCAGTCAGCTCGTAGCAGGAATCTTGGAGAACAGGTTACCTGACATGGTTTGCAAAATAGCTGACGTCGACATTGGAACAGGGAATGAAAGGCCGGACACAGATTTGCCTGTTGAACTGCCGAAACCGGTCATTGATACTGCTCCGAAAACTGTCAAAAAACCTCGAACTAAACCAAAGGTTCAAAGTTTGGATAGTTTAAGTTATTTCGGAGGCGGAGAAGCGTTGAGTAATGCGCCTCAAACGCCTGGGAATTCTCATCTAAGCAATAATCTGCTACCTGATAATCCTCCTACTGGTTTGGCTGCATCATCAGAATTGAAGAAGATTGTAAACAGCCCACTTACCTCATTTAAGACTGAAAATAGTTCAAGAACTAGCACAACGAAACTGTTACCAAATTCAGAGTCCCCAACAAATATTCAAGGCGAGGTCCAGGCTGAAATTACATCTATCAAAGAGGAGCAGCCAACAATAAGAGCCAATTTAAAGAAAAAGCGTCCTAGAGTGCAAAAATTGGACAATCTCCTTATCCGCAACGCACCTCAGATAGACATTGAAACCTTAGATGCGGAATCTAAAGATGGATCCAATTCTATCAAAATGAATACGGATGAAAAATCGAGTAATAATGCAACCACTACTATGACCTTGCCAAGCTTGCAATCCCCATCTCCAAAAGTAACGCAAGATCAGATACTTCTAAAAAACAGTGAACAACAAGACTTACAGATAGAGTCAGAAAAGAATGAGCTGGGATCACATTCGTCTCAACCTGCACCAGCGGACAACAGAACGGATGACCGTCTTACTGTGCAGAAAATTTCTTCTAATGACAGTGTTACGAAACAACCAGAATCCGTTATTGACACAACTGGAAAGAACCGCCAGGTATCTGCTGCAAATTTAGAGACAAAACTAAAGAATAAAACCTTTAGTTTAGCAAATGCCATTGTCGATACGAAGCAAAAGGAGATACAAAGATATCGAGAGGGTATCGTGGAAGTGAAGGAATCAGAATTTACAGAGGATGCTCTGAAAGAGTACAAAGACGTAGCCAAGGTAAACAAAATAAAGTTCTCTCGTAGAACTTTGAACCCTCAGGTAACTTCGGCAATTCGCAATAATGCATCATCCAAACGTAAAAACTTCAAAAGGTTTGTAAAACACTGGCCATCATACCTAAATGTGAAACGAAACAATCAGAACGCTCAACGGGCTATCGAAAGAAGTTTCATACGGCTGCATTCATATGTTAAGCAACAAGCAGCCAAGTATGGCAAGTCAGCGCGAGATTTGGAGATAGTAGATGAACCTGAAATCAACAAGGCAGAAGTTAGTGTTTTAGATGAAGATGATAATGATGCATCATTTCAGTTCTCTGCAAGAAAAGCACCGATGGAAGGGAATCCTTTATTTGTTACTGATGATGCCGGAGAGTCGCAGGACGACCTCCCGCATGGCAATCTTGCAAATATTCCTGTCGAAGGTTTTGAATCATTCAATGTTGCCCAACCGAAGGCCAAACTAGAGCAAGTAGGAAACCACAAAAAGATGAGAAAAAGACCGATTCAAAAAAAATACGACGATGACGACGACGACGACGATGATGCCCCAAGATTCAATTTTAAATCTAGAAGACAGAACCTATAGGTCCTTTTTTGGATCACTGGATTCTTACCAGTTTCCTAACCACTTCACAGCTATCCATTAAATCATTTAACTACCTTACGCTGAGTATCAGCAATGAAGCATATATCCCTGCGTTACACGAATGCTGCAATAATATGTAAAATTTGATAAAGTTACAAGAAATGAACCATTGAGGTGAAGCTAATTTGAAGAAAATGACAAGATCTATCAATGATTTTTCTTCCACGATAGCAAGTTTGTATCAGCAGTAGAACGACCCCATATCAAGAATGTCAACAGGGAAAACAAGGCAAACAAGAAACAGATTCCACCACCTACCAAATATAGGATACCCATCGACGTATTGCGACCACCCAACGTAGATCCGTGAGTGATAAAAACGGCCTTCTTTCCGTCATACATAGTAACCGGCCAGTGCAACCCAATATCAAGCTGGTATTCACCCTCTGGTAACGAACGTTCTGCACGCTTGATAAGTCTGGAAAACTTTGGGAACGCAGGTGTTCTCATCCAGTTCTGGAATTCTTCCCATTCCTGAATATTAGGCATGTTAGTCTCGTTGTATCCATTAGGGAATTGTTTCTTCCAGTAAGGAGGTGGGACCACGTCATTGTGAGAATATTTCGTCTTCTTGTACCGGTCTTTGTCTGTTGACCAGTTGATGTTCTTGTTTGTTAGCTCAATGGCGTCTCCGGCCTTTAGAGACCCGTCTTTGTCATCATCATCATCATCGTTGTCCACAGAAATAACCTGCATGGCTGTTGGGAAAGTGTCATTGAACATTGCATTTGCTATTAGACCACAGGGGTAATAAATCTTGCCTTCTTCGTTCCTTACCAAAGGCTTACAGTTTATACCAACGTTATCCTTAACTTGGCCCAAAGTGGCATTATCACCTGTGATCTGGTACTCACTGAACGACAACACGTACCGTCTGTGGTTTCCGTAAAAGTTCTCGATGTAGTAGTACACGTACAGTGGGCCAGGCAACTGGTATGGCGTGGCAAATCTGAGTTGGCAGGTCCCGGTTTGGGCCTCTTCCGGGTCAGGATTTGCATCCGGCACGTACTTCCACTGAGGCACCGGAAGGTCTTCTTTGTCGTATTTCTTGTGGAAAATGTATTTGTAATGGTCTTCGGGCACGTCCTGAAAGCTCCCCGTTGGCGCGTTCTTGTCGCAGTCCTGGTAGAACACGAATATTTCGTCAACGTGCCACGCATTGTTCAGCATCACCCCGCCAAAGATCAAAAACAGCGCTCCAAGAAAGAAGAAGATCGGCACCACCATTTTTGGCGTCAGCACCGGGTTGTACGCCGCGATCCTCTGCTGCGTGAACTTGGTCTCCTTGGGTCTGCGCGACTTTGGCTTCTTTTGAAGGTCCAGCTCATCGTCTTCGAACTCGGACGCATCCACGTCATCCTCCATTTCCGCGCTTGCGTCGAGCGCCTCGTTGTGCTTCCCAGGCCGCTTGTGGAACACGGCGTTCACGCTCTGGCCCAGGCTCTTCAGGGCAGTCATATTGGCACCAAACGATTCACCACTCTTGTCCGAAAACTCTCACAGATGCGTAAAACCTCCTAGCTCGCGCCAGCACTCGTCTCACTTCTTGTCCCACACCAGACCCCGTTTCACCGGCCCCTGACACTATCCTCAGCTGGCCTCACCCGACCAACACGCCAACTGCACACTCTCTCTCCGTGACTACACATGTATGTAACTAACCATCCAGCACTGTGCAGATCAAAGCTTTTATCGATCTTTTCCACGCCAGTTGCGGTCTCGCGGGGCCTCGAACCCGAGCCCCAGAGGTGAAAAAAAACAAAAAAAAACCCTTCGTGCAAAGTGACTACGTCACGTGCCACACAGCCGCGCCTTCCAAAACTTTCTCGGCCGAAAATTCTCGGCTTTCCTGCCGGCAAATGCGAGCCATCGATGTTATTACATATGGGAGAGCCGCACATTAAGAAACGATCACAATCCGGCCGTAAATGCAGCGTTTACGGCGCTCTTTTCCACGCTAGCGTCTACTATGGAGTCTTGTGACCAGTTCCTGGCATTTGTAAGACTGTAATGGCATTTGTAATCTGGCCATTGTCAGATTGTTTATTGTGGAAGTAGAAATGCAGTATTTATTGAGACAGTTGTAGAGTTTTGAATGAAATAAATGAGACACCGAATTAACTGATAAGGCTGAGTAAACAGATTGTAGTGCTTATCGATTTTGCCAAGAAGTGTTGAAATACGTAAATAGACAGGAATAGGTGCAGAAAAGAGTGCTAGAATGTCTGTGTACAGTTCAGAAAAAGAGATACAGTCTGTGGATGAGATGGTGAAGCAGCGATACATGGAGAGCATGGCTGCGGATTCTGTGGATGATGGCAAGTACATGCAGCCCCAGGTGAATGATGAAGAGAAGGCGCAGCCAGAGTCTGGAAAGGACACCGGAGAAGGGTCGGTTTTTGCAGATGAGGCAGACTCTGTGCAGGGCTTCAACTCTGAGAATGCGCTGAAGGAGGCTGAGACGGCAGGCGCAGATGCGGAGCAGGGGCCGCAAGCCGGGCCTGGGGCGGGCGGACCGGCGGCGCCGCTGCAGCGGGTGAGAACGCGGTTCTTTTCTGACAAAATTGCGACGCAGAGAGCGATGTTTGTGCGGACTTTTGTGCTGAACCTGTTGAAATTGGGCTGTCTGGCCATCATTGCGTTCTCTCTCTACTGGGGTGCGTTGTACCAGCATTCGACGCATTACGGGAACGTCAAGTTTCTTGCGCTTGTGATGGACGACGGGTTTTTGTCTCCCGGCATCCACGCCTCGCTCCAGAATACAACGGCGCAGTTCAGTGTGTACGATAACCAAACGTTCACCGAGAAGTTTGGGCCATTTGACGGTACCATCGAGGACCACGTCCACAAGCTGGTGCACGACAAGAAGTACTGGGGGTCGCTCATCGTGAACGAGCCCAGCAACGCTTTGCTGTCTTCCTTGCAGTCGCAGGACGGCCCAGGTTTCAATTCAAGCGCGCATTTCGAGTTCTTTTACGAATCAGCAAGAGATTTGACCAACTACCGGTCCTCGATCTTGCCCTTGTTGACCTCTGTTGAGAACGCGTTCTTGCAGCGGTTCTACTACCCACAGTATCTCCCTCAGGCTTTGCAAAATTTCACAAATGCGACCCCAGAGCATGTCGCCGCAGCAGGAAACATGGTGTGGGCGAGCGTCGACAACAGACCTTTCGACAACCCAACGCTCTTGGCCCCATTACAGGTCGGTTTGATTTTCTGCATCTTGTTGACTTTCTTCCAGTTGGCCTTGTTTGGTCCTACCCACGGTATGCTTGCAGGATTGTTGAAGATGAAACATATCCTCTTGTACAGACTACTAAACTCGTGGATCATCTACTTCTTCTTGTCGCTATTTTTCTGCACCGTGTCTGCAATCTTCCAAATTGACTTCACCAAGGCCTTTGGTAAGGGCGGTTTCGTCATTTACTGGATGACCACCTGGCTACTAATGGGTGCTGTTGGTGGGGCAAACGAAAATATTCTTTCATTGCTTCTTGCCTTTTACCCAACACACATTGGGTTCTGGCTAATCTCGTGGATTGTCCTCAACGTGTCTCCATCTTTCGTGTCCATGGTGTTGACCAACAGACTATACCGTTATGGATACATGATGCCAGTGTATAACGCTTTGGAAATCTACAGAGTGATATTCTTGGACACTTATAGAGGCAATATGGGAAGAAACTATGGTATCTTGGTTGTGTGGTGCGTAATCAACACTATCTTGTTCCCTCCCGTCATGAAGGTCGTCGGTGCCAAGTTCGCTAAGGACGCTGCTGCCAAGAAGCATTAAAAAACTCGAAGGACTTTAATGAACATGTCGTATCCTGGAAAGGCATGCAAAAATCCCAAAGATTTTTATTTCTGAAAGTACTTAATGTCGTAAGACAACCAGAGTTCCATATAGTAATATTTTGTTCAAGCTCAAATTATAATAATGCCTTGAATGATAATTGTAAATAGCGAATAGAGAATAGTAAATAGTAATTGTGTCAAAATCCTTTGAATTTACTGAGCTTGGCAAAGTCAATTGTCCCTTAACTGGTCCAAACTCTCCTCAGATGATAAATTTAAGCGTTGATTTGATGATTAGTGATTTGTTTCCTTAGTTTATCCATACTTCCTTTAATTTATAGCTTTGTTGATATCTATTGTGTTAACAAATCACTAACAAAAGAAGGAACATTCGGGGGACTATGGTGCACGCAGTGTAGTTATTGTAAAACGAGCCAGAGCTGTGAACTGAATGCTCGTAAGGTAACTGGTAGTCTTATAGAGATCCAGGATTCAGATGGCCAGAGACAGATTGTTTTAACGTGAAGTTTAGTAAACATGAGTAACATAAATTCAGCAACGACCGATGTACTGGCGAAGGGCAAGGTTCCAAAGCAAAGAAAGACTATGAAGTTTACATTGAGCAAGTATACAATATATGAGACGAACAAATCGTTTTATATCGTTGCAAGCAACAAGAGAGAAACAATGTTTCGAATCCTTGAGATTGATCTGACAGGGGACGATGACACCTTGAGCATAGCAGAAGATAATGTGTTCTTCATGAGGAACGAAGTCATGGAAGTGCTGCAGAAGATTGAGGATGCCGATGATGATGCTTTGACGAAGAAATTGACCGGCTACGGGTTGTTGGGTGTCATTCGTTTCACAAAATGTTATTATCTGGTAGTCATAACGAAAATGAGCCAGGTTGCCGTATTGGGTGGACATTCAATCTATCATATTGATGCTACCGAGATTGTACCAATAACCAAGTCAACTAAGAGGCCGGACGCCACGGAACAGAGGTTTATCCAATCCTTTCAAAACTTGAACCTGTCCAAGACGTTCTACTTCAGTTACACCTACGACATTACAAACACGTTACAAACAAACTTGCTGCGACAGAAACTTGCTGCAATTGGTAGACTGGATTTGGAGGTACCTCCTGGAATTCCAGATTACAATGAGATGTTTATGTGGAATTCGCATCTACTTTCTCCAGTGTTTTCATGCATTGATACGGTGTATGACTGGTTCCAGCCGATAATACATGGATTCATAGATCAAGTTAATGTTTCACTACTTGGTAAGAGCATCTACATTACTCTAATTGCAAGGAGATCGCATTATTTTGCTGGTGCAAGATTTTTAAAACGAGGTGTCAACAATGAAGGATACGTGGCAAATGAAGTTGAAACGGAACAAATAGTCGCTGATATGAATTTAACATCTTTCCATGCTCCTGGTAAAGGCTTTTTTGATAGCGACAAATATACTTCTTTTGTGCAGCATCGGGGATCAATCCCTCTGTTCTGGTCTCAAGAAGTTTCTAACTTAACCGCAAAACCACCAATCAGCATAAACAAGACGGATCCATTCTATACTGCAGCTGCGAAACATTTTGATAAACTGTTTCAACGCTATGGTGGTGGCACTATTCAAATCTTGAATCTTATAAAGACCAAAGAAAAGAATCCTCGAGAAACAAAACTAGGCAAACAGTTTGAAAGGTGTATCGAATATTTGAATCAATTTTTACCTGACTCAAAAAGACTAGAATACCGCGCGTGGGACATGAGCAGGGCATCTAAGTCTCATGGGCAAATGGTCATTGAGTTTCTGGAAACCTATGCTAAAGAAACAGTTCGAACAACCGGAATTTTCCATAATAAGAATACTATCGAAGAGACCTCAATTCAAGAGGGTGTATGCAGAACAAATTGTATTGATTGTCTCGATAGAACAAATGCAGCTCAGTTTGTTATCGGAAAGAGAGCTCTTGGAGAGCAGCTCTATGCTTTAGGATTGGTGGAAGATTCTTTCTTGGAATACGACTCTGACATTGTGAATATCTTAACTGAAATATTTCACGACCATGGTGATACGATAGCTCTTCAATATGGGGGATCCCACCTTGTAAATACGATGGAAACGTACAGAAAAATTAATCAGTGGTCTTCCCATTCTCGAGACATGATTGAGAGTATCAAAAGGTTTTACAGTAATTCATTTGTGGATGCACAACGTCAAGAAGCAATAAATCTGTTTTTAGGACATTATGTCTGGTCAAAGGATCAACCAATGCTATGGGATATGTCCACTGATTTCTATTTGCACAATTTATACGAAATTGCAGGACCAAAACGGAGCTACAGGTTTTGGTGGTTGGATTCCAACATCAAAGGCCTGCATAGGCTTCTCCAGGAAGAGGTGATTGACAAAAATAACGATGTTACTCGAGACAAGATCTTTCGGAACATCAGAGGATATCCAAACTCGTATGACAATTATTGGAACGAACACTATACTCCAAGAACTCTCGTATCATTCAAAGATCTGTTTTCCTACAATATGAATTCTACCAGACGATACCATCAGGGAAACGAGCACATATCCCCGTTGGACTGTCGCAAACAAACATCAATTAACAACAAGTTGAGACTTCTAACTTTAGATAAACCTCAGACGCGCCCCTTGCACTCGGAAAGGAATATATCTACCCTGTCCGTTGATGATGAATTTAACTGTTATGCTGGTCATTTGAAAGATATTCATCATCAATCGCACAAACTGCTCCAACATCTAGATAACTTTCCAGTCATATTCCCTGTGTTTTCTGACCATCAAACTCTGCCTTTCGAAGAGTTTGCATTGGACGACGGAGAGGAGGAAATTGTCGAGGATACACAACCAAGTTTTATTCAGGAAGAGGAAGATCTGCTCCAGAAATACACACAATATGCTTACGCAAGCAGCACCAGATCGAATGATATTATCTACGAGAACGTGCTAGACTTAGAAGGATACGCGCCTCTAGATGTCTATACCGACTACAAGGTCTACAAAGTGCCCACTGTGTCACAACACAGTATCGGTGAATATGAAAAGGATATCAGAAAACAATACAACAGGGAAAATCCGACGTTCCTTTAGTATACATGTACTTATATAGCATCTGATGCCTTAAGGGTATCAGCAAAAATTTTTTTGATTGTTCTATCGAACTGCTGTACTGGAAGCTCCTGACAAGCTAGAATAGCCCGATAACATGCAAGGGTAGTTTTCACTTCGTTTGTCTTAATCCATATTATTCCATTAACTCCAATAGCGACTTCAAATTCGACCACTTTCCCCAGCAGCGGAAGCAGAGGATACTGTTCGTTGAAGAGCAATTCTCTGGCAAACGCCAGCGAGACCTGGACCGTCATTCCTTCATCCAGCAGTCCGAAGCCGGCCTCTTGACCCTTTACTGAGTCCATGCACTCGATTTCGGCTTCCAGTTCCTTGTAAGCACTACTAACTCTGGCATAGCACAGGTCCCCAACTTTCAACGTCGGTCTGTTCTTCTTCGTTGCATTTGGAAAAGCCATGAACGACAGAGTTACTGGGTTGGAGAAGTTTGCTAGTGACACTCTGTAGCTGTCTCCGAACGAACCAACGATAGTTCCCACTACCAAGTCTCCGACTGAAGGGATGTATCTTCGAGAGTTGAAATCAACATAAACCGAGGGCCCTCTCTTAGTCTCTGTTACAACTTCTATCCCTGCTTGCACCGCTGTGACCTCTTGAGAGACAGGTTCAGTGAATATTCCAGGTCCTGTAGTAAGCTTTTGCCCAACAGTAAGCTCAGTTGCAATGATATCTCCCGGTAAAACTAGTTTCGACATTCCTAAACACAACTTCAGTTATCTGCTTCTGCTAGTGCTACACAAACCGCTTAATACAGCTGTTCCATAAACTGTTTCTCTTCCATGTTGTATTTTAACTGGTTCATCTCTCTGCGCATCACTAAGAATTTTTGATGCTTCACTACACACAACATATACAAAAGAGAAGAACAAAACAGTAAGAGGCTTGGAAATCGCTTACAGGTCTGTAGACAGCTACCTTGGCTTACAGGGATACAGTGGTACGATGAAATGAATTTTGATATTGTTGGGTTTTATTTTCCCAAGGTTTTTAGTAACTCATTGATATTGTACACTAGTTTGATTTCGCTTCGACAAGTACAAGTTGTGCCAGCATGGCTGCATGTACCGCTGATTTTAGTAATAGTATCACTGACGATATTCACATACTGGAAAACCATAAATGTCGGCGCTGGAAGCCCTTTGGAGTTTTCTGAGTTGAGGATCAATTGCATAGAAGACGTGGTAAACGGGATCGAGCAACCTCCAAATGTGATCAGAGACCACTGCGTGTCATTGAAGCGGAACGGGTCCTTTAGATTTTGCCGGGAGTGTAGGGTGTGGAAACCAGACAGATGCCACCACTGCTCTAAGTGCAACCGATGCTATTTGAGGATGGACCATCATTGCCCGTGGTTGGCATCATGCGTCGGTTTCAACAATCAGAAACTGTTCACGCAATTTTTGTTGTACTTGTCGATTTACTCTGTGTATGTGCTGGTTTCAACGTCCTTACAGTTCTACAAGTGGGCTAAAACTGGTAGATATCAAACTGAACTGCTGAATATCCATCTCTTAATCACCTGGCTATTGGCGTTAATCGCGTCAATAGGTAACGTCGCATTCACCACGTATAGTTGTTGGATGCTCACAAAAAACGAAACTACCATTGAGCAGTATGCGTGGAACAGATTACGAGAGGATTTAGAAATTGTTGGTGACAGTATGAATTGCAAAGTTACTTCGGTAGACAATGTATACGACATGGGCTCCAGATCCACAAATTTCAACAGCATTATGGGATCTACCTGGGAAGAATGGTTACTTCCAATTCCAAAACGGCCGGATAACTCTGTGGACCTGTATGTCAACCAAGGAATTTATTTTCCGGTTCAAAGCAGTACTTATACAAACTTCAGAGAGAGTATCAATCTTCAGCAGCGTCTATTAACGCGGCTCACACCAAGACCGTCAATTGATGAAATGAGAGACTAAGTACAGACAGATTCGACTCGTCACTGATTCCAAGCCGGTAGTCATAAACTCGAAAATATTACAGGTATTGTACGTAAATAAGATAGGATACCTAAGAACAGTAATGATTATGTTTCTCAAGTGTTTCAACACTTCGTCCGCGAATTGGTAAAACTCAAGATGACTAGATTAGGATCGCAAGCATTGCCACGAACAAGCTGCCGAAACCATACTCAACACGGTTAGCAAGACCAGAGTATTGAGAAAGGGTAGTGTGGGTGTTTTGTTCTTCAGAAGAAGATGAACCCAAGAATTGTAAAATGGTAGACAGTTCAGCTCCAATAGTTGATGTTCTTTCAACAGTGGCTGTTGATTTAGTCACCTTTTCGTCATCAGCCTTCACTGTGCTGACTGGTACCAAGGTACCGATCTGGGTTTCTTCGCCTGGAATAACCTTGGTCGATAATCCGGTACTAACCGTAGTCTGAGCTGAAGATGTAGTCTGTTGTTGGTCCTTCGTGCAAATAGTGCAGATGGTAGATGTGTATGTGGTTGGCTTGCCGTTTACGGTCTCGGTGACAACCAAGAGCTCAGGAGTTTCAGTTGGTGTTTGAGAAGTCTTGGATTTCGTGCAGATGGTGCAGATAGTGGAAGTGTAGGTCACTCTCTCACCGTTTACAGTTGCAGTGACGATAGTCACATCAGGTGCTTGAGATGAAACAGTAGAAACAGGAATTAGCTGAGTAATCTCGGTAACCTGACCGTTGTCAGTTCTGGTAATAACCGTGTGAGTTAAAGAAGCAACATTTCCGGTCGAGACTGATGGAGCATTGTCACTTTCGACAGCGGACGAAGTAGAGTTTGTGTTTCCGTTAGCTGCGTTAGTGACAACGGACACTAAGTTCCCGGCATTGATGGCAACGTTAGCCAATGGCTTCAAGTAGAGCGTAGTATCAAATATAATGGAGATGTCTCTCTTGTAGACAGTTAGGTTTGGGTAACGAAGTTCAGCATTGTTTTTCACCAAAGGTAGGTCGGATGGCAGATCCAATTGGTAGAAAATACGCAAGAACTGACCGCCAGAAACTTTTGAAGCAAACGAGAAAGAAACTGTATCTTCGTCAGAGTTGTCCTTCACAGCAGTTAGGTTAGTGACAGCAGTTGGGTTTCTGAAAGCATTTGATTCAGAGACAACCTGGAAGTATTTTGAGGAAAATGTGTAATCACTTTGAGCAACGGATGTAAATTCAAGATTGCCAGGATACTCAGAGAATGGGATGTTCAAAGCGAAATATGGCAAACCGTCAGCACCAACACCAGCATCAACACTAGACAGAGTCGAGCTTTGAGCCTCAAACTTCACAGAGGAAACAAATTGTGGACCGGTAGAGACCTCAAAAATGTAGGAGACAGTGTCAGCTTTAGTTGGCTTCTCAGCTAATTTCGCCAAGAAGTTGAAAGTAGCTAGAGAGTTCTTTGGTACATTTTCAAAGGAAACCGTGAAAACGTTCGAAGAATTACCAGATACTGAACCAATTTTGGTGTTGTCTGCCAAGACATCGAATTCACCTTCAGGGAAGTTTTCAAATTGCTCTGGGACAGTCAAAAAGAGTTCACCAGTGAACCCCTCTTCGACAGAAATCTCAGCCGCGATAGCAAACCAGTGGTTGGGGTTATTCGAAACGTCGGATTGTGATAAGGTATCGAAGATTTTGATGTTCTCGAAAGTTGCAATAGCAGTGGATGAAGGATTGGCAGTTGCTGATCCTGAAACAGTGGAAGTAGAAGAGACAACGTCGCTCACATTGTTATAAGAAGAAACAGAAGCAATGTCACTTAGAGTGGAAGGTTCCCATCCAGAGTTTGAGGATGCGTCGTCGGATATAACTGAACCGGGGTGGTTGGAAGCCGAACCTTGTATAGATGAAAGCGTTGTAGTAGAGTTCACTACCTCAGAGCTGAATGAGCTTGGACTGGCAGAAGAGGGAACGACGCTTTCAAAAGAGCTTGATGATGGGCTGAACGATGACTCGAACGAAAGAGTCTCGTTAGAATAGTACGGCCTTACGCTAGCAGCAGAAACGGCCGAAGTGATCGCACTGGCGACTAATACTTTCAAAGCAACCATTGTATACCTATACCTTTTGTTGTTTTTGGTTTACTTTATTCTATGACGCTCTGTACCATGATGGGTCCAACCGACTACAGGATCCGAAACCTGAAACAAATTCCTGATGATACAACGCTTTCAGAAGACGCTCTTTTATATACAAGGAATACCATAAAACAAACCCTTCAGCTGTGCTGTAACCATTATTTGCTGGTAACTAAACTTGGGGCCTGTTTTCTAAGACACAACCGTACCACCTCAGCTGCTGCTCATCCAAAAATTGCCCAGCATTCCGGACTGCTGGGCATATATTCCCAACATAGTTCCTGATTCAGCTGTTTCGTTTATTTTTGGTACTATTTGATCTGTTGCTGAGCTGATCTATTGGAATAACGTTAGCGCATCAGGTATCGTCAATTTCTCTATATTCATGCTGGTTCCTGGTTTCCCCATAACAGCACACAGCATGTAAAAGGTGCCTCAAAAACTGCAAAAAAAAACAAAAAAGTTAATTTAGTTTTTCGAGCCTTGTAGATATATTACACAGCGATACTGCATGAGGCTGCATATTCATGCATGAATTATGCATGAATGCTGGAATATCGTTTGATGAAAACATTGATCGACTGGGGGTTCCTAAGATTCATGTGTCTAAGACAGGGTTAATGGTACGTCCTTAGAAGAATGGAGCGCTTCTACGTGACTGCAAACAACCCATGGTAATCTGCTACGAGTACCTTGCTGTTGTATCGTACATCTAACGTTTTTGCCGTATACACTTGCCACATTTGCGCCTGCTATGCTGCTGGGATACTTGCACTCAGGCCGTTCAGCGTCCAGAGTCTTGACAATACCTTCCAAAGAGGTGGGACTCTTGGCCATATATTGGAACCCAGCATTTTGAAAAAGGCTGTGGTGTCTGGGTTTTGATGCTTTTGTGTGCTGGTCGAGTCGAAGTCACGTGACTCTGTTCCTTTTGGTCGTCTGCTGGCACATGCACAATGATGAGATGAGTAAAACAAGTACTACATGAGAGTTAAACCTAGTGATTCCGTGTATTGCTGTACTTCTGCGTGATTCGGGAGTTGCCCCAGGAGTTAGGGAGTTTGTGTTTACTGTGCTTTTCTGGCAAGTTGCTTTTCCATTGCATGATTTACCGTGCGATTATTGTGTGATAGCCCGAACAGCTCTTCGAGGAACAGGTAGCTTCTAAACTCGCGCCCTTAGTTTCATAATGGTGCTACCTATAATCGTAGGTATTGGAGTGACAACATTCGCGATATTTCTGAGATCTGGGTTTCGCGCTTGGGACAAATACAGACGACTCACGCCGATCATGATAGCGCAGTTAAACAATATACACATTCCGTACAAAGACTTGGATCAGTTTGGCCTAAAATACAAGACGAAGCTGTCGCCTGAGCTGATTACACGAATGGACCGATACCCAGGTGGGTTCTACGAAAAGATGTCGGAGACTGAGGCCCTGCTGATACTAGGCATCAGCGCAGAAGAGATAGAGATGTTGAACGAAAAGAAACTGAAACAGAAACATCATCGGGCTATGATTATAAACCATCCGGACAAAGGTGGTAGCCCGTACATCGCATCAAAGATTAATCACGCTAGGGACGTCCTGGCGAGCAGCATCATGATACGAAGGCCGAGACAGGATGACTGATTCAATGTTCACAGTATGTATATTATTAGTATTTGTAAATAACGTTTACCTGCCTTCTGAATATCTTTCTAGAGCAGTTACTTAGCACGATTGCTAACAGTCTGAATGGCTTCAAAGTTTAATCCATCACTGAAACGTATTGTAAAGAAACTTAAGATCAGTGTATCTTTTCTTACCGATGACTATCATATTGAAAATGCGTATACTATATTATAATCATATAGTATGAAAGCTGCAGAAGAACAAGGAAGAGAAATATGTGTTTATGGCTGTGTGAATAGTCTCCTTACGTTATCTAAGCCTTTAATATTGCTTCACGTCGAATAATGGTACTGGCTAGTTTGCAATGCAACAATAGTATAGCGACTTCGATCGCTATCTCCACTGATCTATGGGATGAATTCTTTGGGAATAAGGACTCGTTGCTCAATGGCTATAGAACGAGCTATGTTACGATTATCATTCCTTCATACGATAAATGGGAACGTATTCGATATGTATGTGCCTGTAACAAGGATACATCGCTGCGATTTGGAACAGTTAGCGTCCCTAAGAATTACATGCACAAAACCAGCTTAAGACCGGTGTTTGATACAATATCAATCGAACCTTTTAACGAGGAACTGCCACATATAAGTTCTGTGGTGTTTTCCTTAAATCCTGATTTATACAACGAGCTAGATCAGTGTTCCAGAGAAGAACAATTGGAATTTCTGAACTTGAAGTTCGGCCTGAAACTCAATGAAACCGTGATCAATACCAATCAATCGATTTATCCCTCATTCTGCAAAGTCGCATCTTGCGATGGAGAATACGGGGTTATAAATGAGGACTCTTCTATTGTGCTAGTTTCAGATTCAACGCTCACCGACCCTCCAGTTTCTACTAGTGACATATCGGAATTGGAACATCAATTCTCCGTGAAGGTACGTATTAAATCCTTAGTGGATCCCGTGCCTAAAAACTTCATATATCCACCTCAACAGAAGACAGCTGATGAAGACCTTTTTGTGTTTGTACAAGCAGATGTGTTGCTACAATTGGCTGTCCCCAGTGGTACTTTTGTTCAGATACGTTCTGATAACGAAGAAATGCTAGTTCAGGTATTCGTGTTGTTTTCGCCTAATCAGCTTGAAAACCAGGCTATCTATGTCTCTCCAAGAGTGCGGTACGTCTTCATGAACCATGATGAAGTGATTTTAGAAAAAGTCAATATTCCTGTTGGGAAACTTCATGTATCTTCCTCTGTCAGGTTGGCAAGAGTTGGCTGTCAGTTGAATACTCAACGTCGTTATCAAGATATAGTAACACATCAGCTTGCGAAATATTTTGAAGGAAAGTATAGGATCTTGAAAATTGGTGACCTAATACCTGTCACTTTCGATTCCAACTGCGCTGCAATATTTTCGGAATACATCACTTCCGAACAACACGATTCCCTAGTATGGTTTAAGGTGGACCATGTCGAAAGTACGTCAACAGACCAGTACCATATTATTGATACCTCCGTTACAAGGTTAATCACAAGTAAGACAGTTTGTCAACAAAAAATGACCAAGTCAACCTGTGATGCCTCTAGATTCTACCAACTTGCACCGTTGTTTCCTTATACTGACGCATTTAATTACGCGAACAAACTTAAAGCGATGCTTATCACAGCTACCAAGTGTTCTGAAAGGGGGATTTCGATTGGAACCAGTATATTGCTTTATTCCTCTTCACCGAACGTTGGCAAGCAAATGTTAATAGAATCATCATGCTCAGAGCTTGGTTTCCATCTGATTAACATCGAATGTCTGACTATCACTACGAACACAAACTCCTCTGATATGACAAACAAGACCATAGGGTTCATTCGTGCCAAAATCGAAACTGTGCTACCATATGTTAGCAAGACCGTTATATTTTTGTCCCACTTGGAAACCATTCTGGAAGATGAACAGAACATACAGGACAACACTAGTTCAAAGCTGGCCAGATCAATGAACGTAGAAATGGCTGAACTGATTACAGAGTATACCGAAAAGTACAAAGGTGTCGTTTTTGTTGCGTCTACAAATGATTTGGACAGCATCCCTGAGGTGGTAAGGTCCAAGATGAAGTTTGAGGTTCAAGTCCCTGTACCTTCTGAAAAACAGAGACTCGAAATGTTCAAATGGTATTTTAGTCCATATGTGTTGAACAACGACACCCCACAGTTTGATGTCAGGCTTTCTTCCAGTGTTTCATTAGAGAAAGTATCCATCCAGTCTGCTGGTCTGACCCCAATGGACATCAGATCTATTGTGAAAGCAGTAAAATACAAATGCTACCAACGAACAAAATCTAAGAAACTGATTATCGTGATGGATGACATAACTGGGGTTATTAATACTGCTAGAGATCGTTTCTCGGACTCCATTGGTGCTCCCAAAATCCCGAACGTTTCGTGGGCTGATATTGGTGGAATGGATATGGTTAAAGGTGAGATTATGGACACGATCGACATGCCTTTGAAGCATCCTGAACTCTTCTCCTCCGGTATGAAAAAGCGTAGTGGTATTTTGTTTTATGGTCCTCCTGGTACCGGTAAGACATTACTTGCAAAGGCGATTGCTTCAAACTTCTCTCTGAACTTCTTTAGCGTCAAAGGTCCCGAATTGCTTAACATGTACATTGGTGAATCTGAAGCGAACGTAAGAAGAGTGTTTCAGCGGGGACGTGATGCGAAACCATGTGTAATTTTCTTTGACGAATTGGACTCTGTTGCGCCAAAGAGAGGAAACCAGGGCGATTCTGGTGGGGTTATGGATCGTGTTGTGTCACAGTTGCTCGCAGAGCTGGACGGAATGGGGACGGATGGGGATGGTGTTTTTGTTGTAGGAGCGACGAACAGACCGGATCTGCTGGACGAAGCCCTGCTGCGTCCTGGTCGCTTCGACAAAATGCTGTATCTGGGCATCTCGGACACAAATGAGAAGCAGGCAAACATTATCCAGGCCCTTAGCCGAAAGTTTACACTTTCTCCAGATGTTGATCCACTTCAGATCGCTGCCAAGTGTCCTTTCAACTACACAGGAGCCGATTTCTACGCTTTGTGCTCTGATGCACTTTTGAATGCTATGACGCGGACAGCGGCTGAGGTAGATGACAAACTTGCCGCATACAATGCCACCGCTAACAAAAAAATCTCCCTACGATACTGGTTCGACAAAGTAGCTTTAGAGGAAGACCTGATAGTCCAGGTGCAGCTCCAAGACTTTGAGCAAGCACTGTCCTCTCTCGTTCCCTCCGTCTCAGAAGACGAGCTAAAACACTATATGAACCTAAAGAACAGTTTTGAAACCGCATGAAATCCACCTTTTACATAAAGAAGTTAAATCAAATATATCAACTACCAGCCCTTCACAATTCCTGTTTCAATGCCAGCTCATCGGTCTCAAATTCTTTGGTCTATAGTTAGCTAGTTTTATTATGGCTATATCATGAAATTCTGAAAATGTAAGGAATCTTCATTCTTAGGCATCACTTGTTTGTAAAGGTTGTCAAATGAATAATCAGGAAAGAAAGCTGAGCAGTTCTGATCTGAGCCCTGCGAGCAGCGCATCGTGTTGCTGAGGTTGACAAGTTTCTGCAGGAATAGTGAACAATGTATGAAGCGAAACCTTTTGATCCTATAACGGTGAAACCGAACGAGAAGAAAAGAGTGGCATACTTCTATGATGCAGACGTTGGGAACTATGCGTATGGTGCAGGCCACCCTATGAAGCCTCACAGAATAAGAATGACACACTCTTTGGTTATGAACTATGGGTTGTATAAGAAGATGGAAATATACCGGGCAAAGCCCGCGACTAAGCAGGAAATGTGCCAGTTCCACACGGACGAGTATATAGACTTCCTGTCGCGGGTTACACCAGACAACGTGGACATGTTCCAGAAGGAGAGCGTGAAATTTAATGTGGGAGACGATTGCCCTGTGTTTGACGGACTGTACGAGTACTGCAGCATATCCGGCGGTGGCTCGATGGAGGGAGCTGCGAGACTAAACCGTGGGAAGTGCGACGTCGCTATCAACTACGCGGGAGGGCTGCACCATGCTAAGAAGTCTGAGGCGTCCGGGTTTTGCTACTTGAATGATATAGTGCTGGGGATCATCGAACTGCTCAGGTACCACCCGCGTGTGTTGTACATCGACATTGACGTGCACCACGGTGATGGTGTTGAAGAAGCTTTCTACACCACTGACCGTGTTATGACGTGCTCTTTCCACAAGTACGGAGAATTTTTCCCCGGTACTGGTGAGCTTAGAGACACAGGTGTCGGTAAGGGGAAGTATTATGCGGTAAACGTACCACTCAGAGATGGTATTGATGATGCTACGTACAAATCTGTGTTTGAACCCGTGATCGGCAAAATCATGGAGTGGTATCAGCCTTCTGCTGTTGTGCTGCAGTGTGGTGGAGACTCCCTGTCTGGTGACCGTTTGGGGTGTTTCAATCTCTCGATGAAAGGCCACGCTAACTGTGTTAATTACATGAAGTCCTTCAATGTCCCTTTGATGATCGTTGGTGGTGGTGGGTATACAATGAGAAATGTCGCCCGTACGTGGGCTTTCGAGACTGGTATTTTGAACAACGTGATCTTGGATGAAGAGCTGCCATACAATGACTACTATGAGTACTACGGCCCAGACTATAAGCTAGATGTCAGGCCCTCCAACATGTACAACGTGAACTCTCCAGAGTACCTAGATAAAGTTCTGCTGAATATCGTCTCAAATCTGGAACACACAAAATACGCTCCCAGCGTACAATTAAACCAGGTTCCACCGGATCCAGAAGATAAGGGAGACGAAGAAGAAGACACAGAAGTGGCAAAGGATACGCGGGGTGGGTCTCAATTTGCAAGAGACAACACTATCGAAAAGGAAAACGAGTTCTGATCTGTATTCTAAAATCGCCTGTACTATATCAATCTATATATTACTGAATAGTAATCTGGGTTTAGTGAAATTTTGACAGTACCAACTGTTGGTACTGGGAGTTCTAATGGATCAGATATGACGCTTTCAGACAGCAGAATGCCCGCATTGTGCCCGTTTCACAACTGTACAACCATCTATTTGTTCAGTTTACCTATATTACTTAAGAATGGAAAACTGAAAACTGAATTGAACTGAATTACAGACATCACTTCAGTTAAAACAATCATGCTGATTGAGATGTCATTTCATTGATTTGGAAAGGCCTCTGATAGACCAGATAAGGTTATATTATCAAATACAATGGCAGTTAAAGGACTTGGTCAAATTGACCAAGATTATGATGGGTCTAACTTAAGAGTTGGTATCGTTTACGCTCGTTGGAACAGAAAGGTCATTGATGCTCTAGTTGACGGTGCTGTGAAGAGATTGTTATCTCTAGGTGTCAGAGAGGAGAACATAGTTTTGGAATCGGTTCCAGGTTCTTTTGAGTTGCCTTGGGGTGTGGAAAGGTTTGTTGCAAAGCAGAAGCAAAAACACCAGCACTTGGACGCTGTGATCCCTATTGGTGTCCTGATTAAAGGGAGCACGATGCACTTTGAGTACATCTCAGATGCGACCACCCATGCTATCATGTCTTTGTCCAACAAATTGGGCATTCCAGTGATTTTCGGTCTTTTGACTTGTTTGACAGAAGAACAAGCGTTGGCTAGAGCTGGAATTGACGCTGGAAAGACGATGCACAATCACGGCGAGGACTGGGGTGCTGCAGCTGTTGAAATGGCTGTCAAGTTCAATTAATAGTACGTAATGTGATGTAAATGCAGTTGATTATGTAAATGCGTGGACCGTCTTTTTGACCTAAAAGACTACCCAGAACTCTTAACTTCTATAATGCTGAAAATGATGCTAGATTAATTGTGTTCTGTCGTTATACTTGGCTCTGCGCTTTTTGAGTTGTCTGACAGCATCTCTCTTTCTTTGCTTCAGTTCCTTGGTCCACATGCTTCTGTTCTCCCAGAACTTCTCCTCCCAATTCTGGAACACCTCTTCTACATTCAATGGTGCCTTAACCTTGGCAAGTCTTGTCTGACCAACCAAAAAGGGGGAGTCCTTGTGCAAAAAGAACAGTGCGTTGTTAGATTTTGGTTCTATCACAGGTGCTGAGGGCAACGGCAGAGCTTTTTGTTCTTCCTCCACGTTTTTGTTCTGATCGATGTCTTCGTCAGATTCTTCTATCAGCTTGAACTGAGTCTGGTCGTTGTTATTGAATAGGTCTCTTAAAACCTCGGTAGTATTAGTTTCCTTTGTCTGATTTTTGTCAGAAGGTGCAGTGGTACCAAAGGTTGGTATGAACTCATCCTCACTAGATTCAATATTTTCCGCGTCTGCTGCTTTAGCAAACTCACCTTCTTTCACAGGCACAATTTCTTGTATTGGGACTTTAGGCAAGATAATTGGTTCTGATGGTTCCTTGTACAGAGCCTCATATTCGTACTCTGCTCCAGCATTCTCTTCGTCAGAGTCAATATCTTTTACTGCAATAGGTTTATCGAAATCGAAATTATTCAGTATCGATGAAAGAACTGCGGTGGTCTTCTCCTTCTCAACATCTGCCAGTTCCTCGGATTCGGCAACTTCGTGCTCTGTGGCTCTTGAAATTGTGACTGTGTGGCCCAAAGAATTGCCAAACGTAACAGCTTTCGCTCGGGAGTAATCCAACTTATCAACAATGTGGTCGGTTCCACTTTTCCAGTAGTTGTTGGTGAACTTGTACACCAGGTCTCTGACATTTTTATTTTTCTCATACCCCCACAATTTCGTCTTGTAACACTTGTACACCTTCAGTTTCCCGTCTACAAGGACTCTGAACGTAATATGACGCAGCTTCTCGGCGGACCGAGGTGTGCTTCTCATCCTTCCAGATATGACCTGCTTTCGATCAATCCACGTCTTGTGCACATTTTCCATCCGTTTGTAATGCTCCCATTGCTGTTTCTGCATCTGCTTGCGTTTCTTGTGTTCCCTCTCGTCGTCCTGCTGATCCATTTCCCACCTGGTCTTCCAGTCAGGTTTAGCTTCGGCTACTCGTAGCGTGTTGCCCTTGAACTTGACCCTATTGAAACTGTTTCTGAGCTTTTCAAAATCAGCTACAGTCTTGAACTCCATAGTAACGTATCCAAAAGACCCTTGCTGCTGGAACTGAGCCGGCTTGTCCACCACTGTACCGAACTTCTGGAATCGCTCACATAATGCCTGAAAACAGGCATCCTGTTCCTCCAAGACTGCTCCTACGAACACCCTTTTCACAACAGACATTTCTTGGGATACTCTCTGAAGCAATCTCTAGATTCTAAGCGTAAAATACCCCAAGTCACTGCCATCTACCAGTGTCCTTTACATGCGATGAGCTAGATGCACTTGATTCAAGCCTAACGGTGAAAAATAAAGATCACTATGTACGTGTCTAAAACTTCCACGTGATCTAATGTGTGATCACTCTGTACGGATTTGATGTTGATCACGTGACCTTCTATCTTCTTCACGAATTTTGGAAAATCTGGCTGGTAAAGCATCTTGATATAGGATATGTATGCTAAGTGAAGATGTTTGAAGCGAAGTTTAGTGTTTTGCAGGTTGTTTGACAGGCAGAAAAGCAGTCCAAACTGCTGCATGGTCATGGAAGGAACAATTGAGTATCCTGTTTTGCAGTGGCCGGACTCTCTGGACATTCCGTTGAGAGAGTCTGAGGAAGTTGTGTCGATTGATTTGAAGAATGACCTTCCGGAAGACCCACAGGACCTAACCACGCTTCTTGTGGAGGAGCGCTCTGACAAAGAGCACTGGTTGACGATAGCTGCTTCGTATTGTAACAATGGAAAGGTGCTGGATGGTGTGAAACTTGCGGAGCAGGCGCTCGAAAGCTTTCCAGACGGACAGACTGCGTCGATACACACGTTTTTGACATGGGCGTACCTGAGACTGGCTAGGAACGCACAGCAGACTGTGGACGACCGGAACCGGAATTTGTCTCTTGCAGAAAAACATGTGATAGAAGCGTCAAAGCAGGACCCTACGTGGATCGGCAACAGGCTAGCAACGGTGGAGTTGTACTTCCAACGAGGCATGTACGATAGAGCATTGGAGTACACGGATGTGTTCATCAAGTCAGTGCAAGATGAGGACAAGAACGCGGGGAAGGTGAACAAGCCTAATATTATGTTCATCATGATGCGGGCAAAGCTGATGTACATCAAGAAGAACTACAGTGGTGCTCTCAGGCTCTTCCAGGAACTGTTGCTACTGAACCCAACTTTGATACCGGATCCTAGAATTGGAATTGGTTTGTGTTTCTGGCATTTGAAGGACCGTGCGATGGCTATCGCGTCGTGGGAGCGTAGTACAGAAGTGTCTGGAAACAGCTCTGTTGCCTCGTTACTCGTGCTATTAGGGAAATTTTACAATGCATTGACCTCTTCGACAAATGATGAGCTGTTTAAGACATCATTCACTGGCGCAATGGAACAGCTGGACACGCTATACCAACAGAAGGGCCCTCATCCGGTATTACTGACTTTGCTCCAGATGTACTTTTACATGACCAAGCAGTTCGATAAGGTGATTGCCATATACCAGGATAAGATAGAACCAAATTCGGAGATGGTTTCGGATCACGTTTTGTCTGAGTCGTCATTCTGGGCTGGCCGTGCGTTTTATGATAAGGGTGACTTTCGAAAGGCTTTCAATCACTTCCAGGACTCATTGAAAAAAAACGAAGAAAATCTACTAGCAAGAATTGGTCTAGGCCAATCTCAAGTTCAGAATGATTTGGTTGAAGAGAGTATCTTGACATTTGAGAACATTCATCAGAGCAATGAGTCCCTACAGGAAGTAAACTATATTCTCGGTCTACTCTATGCCTCTAAGTGCTTCCAAAAGGATGTCAAGACCAATTCAAAGGACTTTAAAATCACTAGTGACAAGGCCATTTCCTTCTTGGAGAGGTACGTACACTTGACGAAAACTAGTGGTACACATCTTGTGATCACCAAAGCTTACTTGGTTCTATCCGAACTATACGAGTTCAAGAATCAATACAAGCAAAGTATCGAGCTTCTCCATAAGGCTATGGATCAACTTCAGTTGCAAGGCGAAGAAGTTCCACTTGAAATGCTCAACAACTTGGGTTGTTTCTATTTCGTTATTGGAGAATATGCCAAATCCAAAGATTTGTTCGAACAAGCATCACAGAAGATTGACTCGGAAAACCCAAAACATGTGACTTTGGATTTCAACACTGCCAGAGTGTTAGAGCAAACTGACTCTGATGCCTCCCATGATATTTACACCAAGATTCTCAATGAGACACCGGATTACCTGAGTGCTAGAATCAGGGATATTCATCTCATGTTTCTAAAGGACCAATCAACCGACTTGAAAGATGAGATCAAATCTCTTCTTGACAATAATGAGTCAAACACTGAGGTTCGTGCATTTTACGTGTGGTATCTAAAGAAACTTGGAAAGCCTGCGGAGCATGAAATGTCAGCACATAGTAAAGAGACCCTGGTCAAATATGACTCTCATGACTTGTACTCTCTAATTTCGCTTGCTAACTTGTATGTGGCAATTGCGAGAGATCAAAAGAAAGCCGCACGAAATCCAAAGGACGCTAACAAATCTATTGAGTCCTATTTGAAGGCAACTTTGCTGTACCAAAAGGTGATTCAGGTTGATCCAATGAACATTTTTGCAGCACAAGGTCTTGCCATTGTGTTTGCAGAGAACAGGAGATACGGACAGTCTTTGGAGATTCTAAGAAAGATAAGAGATTCTTTGGATAATCAGAGTATACACATCAACCTTGGACACTGTCTGGCCGATATGCGTGAATACGCCAAGGCTATTGAAAATTACGAAATTGCATTGAACAGATTCGACAACCCAAAGAGCAGACCACTGTTGATGAACTTGCTTGGTAGATGTTGGTATTTAAGAGCCATCAAGGAGAAATCTTTAGACGCTTCCAAAAAAGCTCTTGAGTATGTGAAAGAAGCATATGCGATTGAGGCAGCAAAGAAAGACAGTAAAATGGTCAACAGTTATAAGTTCAACGTAGCCTTGGTAGAATTCCAAGTCGCCGAACAAATGAGAAGATCAAGCCCCAAGGAAAGGACCCTGGCTGATCTTGAAACTAGCGTGGAAGGGTTGAAGCATGGTATATCCTTATTGAAAGAGCTTCTTGAGTCTAAATCAAACACTGTTCCATCGGAACAATTGGAACAACGTATTCAATTGGGTGAAACGACTATGAAAACAGCACTAGAACGTAGCATCGAAGATCAAAAAGCTTATGAAGTTGAAATTGCAGCCAAAATGGAAAACGCGCGTAAGGTTCTTGAGGAACAACGACAATTAGAGGCGCAAAGGGACGCCGAAGCCAAGGAAGCTGAAAAGATTAAGACCGAAAAGCTTGCTGAAGAGTACAGACTGCTTCAAGAGGAAGCTCAAAGGCTCATTCAAGAACGTGCCGCAAAGGAGGAAGAAAATATTGACGACAATGAAGATAATGATGACCTTCCGCAGGAGGCCGATGACGCGTACAACGAGTCTGCCAAGAAAGAAAAGAAATCAAAGCGTAAGGCCGATTCCAGCGAGACGAAACGCAAGAAGAAAAGACGTACTGCAAAGAAGATTGTGGACGAGGAAGAAGAAGACGCCGATATGGATGTGGATCCCAAAGCGAATGAAGCGGAGAAATCAAAGGCTACAGAAAACGGTTCTGGCAGAAAGGGCAAATCCAAGCCGCTTTCCAAGGAATTCATCGACGACAGCGACGAGGAGGCCAATTTCACTGCCCAAGAATCGGATCAAGATCAGGAATCCGAAGCAGAACTCACCGATTAGAGGATGCTAAGTATACAACTATATAAAACGCCCCACCCTTGTAACAATTAACAAAAGTCCAATTTTAGCATAACGACTTTGGCGCCGCAGCGACGCATGCAGGCTTACTTTGACGCGAGCCATTTCTTCGTGGCTTTGCAGTTGACGTGGGTGTCCCTGTACACTTTTTTCTCGAACTCGTCCAGCGTTTGCAGGAACACTGCCGAGTCGTTGGTCTGGCCCTTTGTGGACAACAAGCTGACGCTGACTGCGTGGTTGTGGATCTCCTGGCCCCTCTCCAGCAGCATGTCTTTGAGCACCTGTGACAGCTCTTTGTCGGAGAACAACGTGGCCCACCGCTCCGCCAGCGTGTAGAAGTGCGGGCTGATCGCGTGCAAGTCCAGACTCACCGCTCCAGACTTTATCGCGTTCAGCACTCTGGGCGCAAACAAATCCGGCGGCAGCAGCTCTACAAACGGCACAGTCTCTTCTTCTGCATCCCCACTGCCCTGCGCCCCGACCACTGCCAGCAGATGCACCATCCACAGCGGCAGCTCCATCTTAGAGTTCTTCAACACCGGTCTTCCGGGATTGCCCTCCAGATACCCTAGCCCGGGCACATCGTAGTTAAACCGGCAAGGAAACCGCGTCCCATCTGCCAGAATCTCGTCTATGTCGTAGTACCCCATTCTCGCAGCCCTGCTGCCCTGCTGCCCCGCTGCTTGCGATACCTGAACCTTGCCAAACCTCTGACTCTGATCTCACCATCTTCAACTTATGCCAAGCTCATCTCATCGCTGTTAACACGCGAAACCTGACGCGTCCGTTCGAACCCGCGCGGTACCTCACCTGTTACAAATCCCAGGAAACAACAGTCACGTGACCCTCGTCTCTCCCCTCCCTCCCTCCCTCGGAGCAAATCGGAGCCTCGGGTTCGGACGAAAAACAACAGCAATCGCCCCGGGCCCAACCGCCCAGCGGGGTCAAGGGTCAACTTGGCCAACTCGGCACAAATTGGCCAACTCGGCCAACTTGGCCCTTGCGCCCTGGCCCTCTTAGCTTCAACCCGGCCTACTGCTATCGTTATAGTGATTAAACTGCGATTTAACAGTGATTTGTTGTAGATATTTGTTTCAATATCTTGTTATAGTAACTTGAATAAAAGGCTGCTTTAATTGAAGTATATATAGTGGAGATTTTGAATTGTTGTGGGGAAGGATAAGTAAGGAGAATTTCGTGTTGGTAGAAGCAGCTATAGTAGAGTTTAGTGTTTAGCAGAGTTTGCTAGAGGGATTGATCAAGAAATAGGATCAGAGCTTGTAAAATAATCTTGCAAGATGGTTTGTGATACAGTGATTTACCATCCAACTCTTACCAGATTCATCTCAGTGCTCAACAAGACTGCTGGCAGAGAGAAGATCTTGAGACTGTTGCAGTATCTGGTGAGGTTTCTGGCTGTGCAGTACAGATCTGGGTTGAACAGACAGCTGCAGTCCGAGTTCACTACGGTGAGAAAGATCCTCAGGTTCTTCAAGCCCTTGAACCACATCCAGGATGCGGCCAAGTTGTACGACAACAAGATTGCGCCGGACCAGTGGGTCAGATGGCTGTCTGTGATCAAGAACCTGGGTTACGTGGGGTACCTGACGCTGGACCAGATCAACCTGTTGCGGATCTTGAAGCTGGTGCCCTCGACGCCTGTGACAGCCAAAAAGGTGCCTCGGTACACAAACTGGTTCTGGTTTGTGGCGCTGGTGGCAGGGCTCATCACAGACGTGCGTAAGCTGTACACCTCGCAGAGAAAGATCGAGGCTTCGCTGGCATCCGAGGGCAAGGGTCCGGAGAAGGCTGTTGCGGGCGAAAAGCTCAACTCGTTCTACAACGAGAGATTCGCAGCGTTCAGAAGACTGATCTGGGACTCCATCGACACCTTTGTCGTGTTGAACAATTTGCAGTTCTTGCGCAACGACGAGTCGACCGTCGCCCTGGCTGGTGTCGCGACTTCCGTGTTCGGCCTGCAGGATATCTGGAACGCCGCCTGAACCGCGGTTTCATACCTAAATACAAGCCTGTATGCATATGTATTGAAGAATTGCGCCCATGGCTGGCTACTACACCTGGCATGCCTAGTCTGAACGCTGCTGTTGAGGCCGGCCATCCTTCTAATGACTGGACCAATGACTGCTGTTACCCGGTCTTCACGATATTTACGGTTTCTTACAGCCAAATCTGCACAATATGGCATACAATTCGAAACTAGCGTAAAGAGTCGACATTTCGAGTGAACAAAACGCAACTTTGAAGCGGGACACTGGGTGATTAGGGGTCACTGTCAGTATCATTTATTCATAATCTAGAATTACTTACAGTGTACTGTTTTTCGTGGGGAAACGGTAGGATACTGGGTCTCTTTTCAGGTCTGAATAGAAGTTACTAGTCATCTCCAAGAAAATCATCCTGTTGTGAAGCCTAAAGCTAGGATACCGTAGATTTTAGGACGTTAATACAGATTTTTTGCATGCACAATGAGCATGGGTGTTGGTTATCCTGCTGCACAGGCTAAAACAAGTGCTGAGGCGCAATCTGTACCACAGAAACAGCAGATTCAGTCGCCAGCCATGGCCAATGCGTTACATCATCAACAGCAGCAGCAGCAGCAGCAGAGGTTGCTGTATCAGCAGCGTTTAAAACAGCAGCAACAGCAGCAATTGCATTTCGAACAGCAGATTTATCAGCTTTTGACAACTTTGAATCGGAAACCGAAAAGACTGTATCAATTCAAGGAAGACCCGGATGATCTTCTCAAGAAGTACGAGCAGTTTAAGCCAAGCTTCGAGTTCCACATATACGAGAACAATTTTAAGATTTGTGCACCTGCAAATTCGAGATTGCAGCAACACCAAAAGATTTTGCAAGCATCCAATGACGGCTTGATCTTGAATAAGAATAATGTAGTATTGGAAGAGTTTTTGGAGTACGTGGCCAGAGGGATCATCCCAGAGCCTATCATGGAGGTTTTGAAGGATTGCAATGTACAATTCTACGAAGGATGTCTGATTCTCCAGGTCTATGATCACACAAATACCATTGACGTTAAGCAAGAAACTACCGATCCTAATAGCGGAAAACATAACTCATCCCAGGTAGAAGGCTCCCAAAAGCAGCCTAATCCTGTAACAGGAGCTGTAAACCATCCAGGGGTACCGGCTGGTGGGAAAATTGATACACAATCAACTTCAAACGTCTCTAATTCAGTAAAGATGGAGGATAAAACCAATGCAATGAATGGGAATATGTCAAACAACACTGATGCAGCAGCTAATAACTCATCGAATTCTGCCAATAAAGACCTCATAAACAATAGTCCAAGCGCCGCTATGAACGGACATAAGGATAAGGAAACGGCCGGTAAATCTTTCACAACGTTCAAAAGACCGCGTATGTACCGCACGTTACTCAGACCCACCGAATTAACACACTACTATGATATGCTCTCTTACGCTGACCATACCCGATTTCCCGATTCTATGTACCAACAATTGGAATCAGAAATTCTGACCTTGACTAAGAGAAACCTCAATCTTGACACTCCCATGAACCCGTATGCGCATCAAGAACTGGTATCAGATACAGAGTTTCTAAAACCTACGATACATGAGGAATCGGGAGAAGTGGAGTTTCCCAAAAGAGAATTGTGCACTGAACCTCATACTAAAGGTGCTGTTGAACACATTGAATTACATGAGGAATTACCCCAGCACAGCTCTACATACGAACAACTGATGTTAATCTTGAGCGAGAACACAACAACAACGACAGCAGCTACACTTGCGGCCTCAATGCTGAAGAAGGCTGAAGCTTCTGCTGCATTCAAAGCTTCTGCTAATGGTAAGGCCTCTGTGTCTGGTGGGGGTGCATCTTCCAATACAGTTGCTGCAGCTGCAACCGTTGGTACTGTGGCCAATTCTGATACCCAGAGGTTCAACAGGTTGAAGATTATAGAACACTGGAGAGTTGAAAAGGAAAGGAGAAGACATCAAAATTCTAATTCGAACATAGTCCCGAGTGCATATAACACACGTATTTCCATGGGTAACCCTTCTGTTGCAAAAAGAGTATCTCAGCAGCAGAATGAGAGCCAACAAAGCAATCAAATGCAAGGTACCACAGCAAGTAAAAGAGCTACGTCAGAAGCTGAAGAAAAGCCTAAGGCTAAAAGGGGTCGTAAAGCTGTGAAGAAAGCAGCGGACGGAACCGCTGCTGCCCCCAAGAAAAGAGCAACGGCTAAGAAAAAAGTAGCTGCGGCAACTGCTTCAAATGGAGCAACGCCCACGTAGTACGTATGTAGATTCGCTTATTGTTCTGGAAACTAGAGTTCCAACAAACGTTTGGTGTTTCAGCCAGCCAAAAACACAAAGATATTCCATCAATGCAGGAATGCGATGTATTGATATGAATTTACACATTCTACGTGAATGAGTCCTTTGGCTCGTTTTCCAACAGGTACTTCAGCAATTCATAAATATTCTGTCTGTCTTCTGGCGCGTGAACCCAGATACCGTATACGTCTCTTTTCAGAGTCTTTATCATCACTAATTCATCTCTTACCTCCACCTTCATGGGCTCCAGCTCTTCTTCGTTTTCCGAATCAAACAGCTTCTTCTTGTTGAGCAAGCAGTTTGGTGCAATGGCAAGCGAGAAATTGTCTGGATTTATCCTATTCATAACGATAAGACCGTAGTTGTAGATATCACGGCCCGTAAGCACATGTGGAGCCTGTCCTTCCGTCTGTTCTGCGGTAATGGAATCATCGTATCCACTGAGCTCGGGTAGCACAGCTTCTTTGTCACTGACGTCTCGAAGATAAATTGCCAACACTCCTTGATATTCTAGCTTATTCCATTTGTCGTCTCCCCATTTGTACACTGTCGCATGTGGCGTGTGGAAGAGCAGCTGCTTGATATTGGGGTCGTAGCGTGCTATGACGTTGAAATTCAGAGCCTTCCGGTAAATTTCCAGAGTCTCGGTTGACATGTGATGTGAGTGCTTAGGTAGATTATCCTTGGGAGCGTTCTTCCAGTTACTTAATACAGCGTACCCTAAATAATATTTGAACTGGTCTGCTTAACACTCCTAAAGATACCCAGAGAGAGTTCTATACTAAATATCGTCTTAACTGCCAGGACTAGACCTCAATTCTTCTAAAGACACAGCTTGAGCTAACACTTTTTCAGATTCGAGTTGAAGAATAAATGTCACGTGATCATACCTTTAAGAATACCTTCAAAATACCACCAGCAGTCACAATACGCATATTCGCCGATTGAAGCCCGTAAGACCGTCTAACAGATGCAAGAATGATGAACATCTTTACTCAACCTCTGTTAGCTCAGACCTTGTCACGTGACTCAGCAAACATTGTCATTTTTCTTTTCATGAAAGTTATGCCGGAAAAAATATACGATCACGTGACTGGCGTCGGATCTGTTATCAGAGTTTCATGAATCTCGAGAAGTATCAAAGTAGACACAACTTGAGTCATCGAAAGGTAACGCAGGGCTGCAGATATCGGGCGCTATGAAGCTGGCAAAGCACAATTGACTGTCCATTCGCATTAAACAGAGTTAGGAGAATTAATTAGTTTAGGTCTTGTATGCTGTCCAAAAAAGTTGAAAGTTTAGACTATGGATCCATTGACAGTGAGAACTCCGCTTCTGCCTTTCAGCAGTGGTAAGCGTGGTAAGCAGGACTCCGGACCTAAGTTTTTGCTCAAATATGAGTTTCTACAACCGGCTGGGAGCTTCAAATCGAGAGGAATCAGCCATTTAATCAAGACTACCGTGGATTCCACACCTGATGCGTCTGAAAATCTGAAGGTGTACTGCAGTTCAGGTGGTAACGCAGGGCTTGCGGCTGCAAGAGCAATGGAGACGCTTGGTGTATCCTGTGTGGTGGTAGTACCCAAAAGCACTAAATTGAGAATGGTAGACAAGATAAAAGCTGCAGGAGCAAACGTTGTTGTGCATGGAGAGCATTGGAAAGAGGCAGATACATACGTGAGAGAAGTGCTGATGAAGAGCTCAGGTCGAGAAAGGAATCTGTATGTGCATCCTTTTGACCATCCCGCCATTTGGGAAGGTCATTCTTTTATGATAGATGAGACACTTGAACAGCTGAAAGAACTCGGCGTTGATACTGGCAGAGTGAAAGGGATAGTGTGCAGTGTTGGAGGTGGAGGTATGTTTAGCGGTGTGGTGAGGGGGCTGGAGAGACACGAACTGGCAGAGAAAATTCCAGTTTATGCCATGGAAACCGAAGGTAGTGATGTTCTAAACAAATCTTTAGCCGCTGGGAAGCCTGTAGTTTTGGACTCAGTTAACAGCGTAGCCACATCTTTAGGCTCGACCGTCATATGCAAAGATGCTTTTGAGAAGGCATTAAAATATGGTTCTAAGTCCGTTATATGGGAGGACAAAGACATCATTGAGACATGTATAAGATTTCTGGATGATACAGGCATCTTGGTAGAGCCAGCCTGTGGTGCCTCCGTGCATGCATGTTACAATTCTGAAATTTTTGAGAACCTGACTCAAGATGATATTGTCATGGTAATCCTATGCGGAGGTTCTTGTACCACATACGAGGATTTGAAAGCCTTGAGACACAGTTAAGAGAAAACCTTTTGTTGGATATTGACTATATAATACTGCAACTTACTGCATAGTGCAAGACCTGGGGATGAACATCAGATACAAGCTTTACTTTTTCTTGAATAATTGTTTGGTTTTTTGCGCGGCAAAATGTTTCACACCATGTTTAAACACTTCATCCAATTGTTCAAGTGTGAATCTTTTTGTTTCGGGAATGGTAAAGTACGCAAGCACCCAAATTAAGAAGTTGAACGCACCATAAAAGTACAGTCCACCAGATGGAGTCATCTCTTTGGACATCTTTGGCCATGTCATGGTCAAACAGAAATCCAACAGCCAGTTCATAGACATGGAGAAAGCACTGTGTGCCATTCTAACAGTTATGGAGGGCGTTTCTGCCACTAACGTGAAACTGATAGGTCCAATACCAATACCGTAAAACAAAACAAAGACGTACATTGATGTCAAACCAGCTGCTAAACGAGAGCTGTCCGCGGTGATATTTAGGGCACCGCCTAACCAAAATAAGCATGCGCCTTCCACGGGCATTGTCAGTAGTAGCATGGTCCTTCTACCGAACCTGTCGATCAGTTGAGAGGACAAGAATGTGGCCAGGAAACAGCCACCACCAATTCCAATGGAACCTGCAATTGCTGTCACTGGGTTTATACCCGCACCAGTCAAAATTGTAGCAGTATAAGACACCAAAATATTGACACCGCCGTACTGTTGGCCTAGGATCCCCAAGAACGAAACCCACAAAGCGAATCTATTTCTTGTGTTGGTGAATAGCGAAATTATTTCTTCGCTCCAAGTCAGTTTGGCAGCAAGCTTGTGCTCATATTTCAAGGATTCTACAAGAATGTAGAAGTCTCTAGCACCAGTGACCTCGGTGTTTCTCAACCTCATTAGAGATTTTAAGGAAGCTTTGAAGTCTCCGTTCCCAATTAACCATCTAGGAGATTCTGGAGGTATATACACGAGGAGTGCGGTGACGAATGGAGCCACACATGAGGAACCAATCATCAGTCTCCATGACAAATTGCCTTCTATCTCCACAAAGGCTCTGTTGAAGACGGATCCCAAACAGACACCGAGAGCAATGAAAGTCTGCCACAACATAAGAATAGCACCTCTTGAGACGGCTGGAGCACATTCTGCTGTGTAAATGGGCACAGTAGAAGAACATAGCCCCATACCAATACCAAGGTATAATCTGGCAAACAACATCAACGGAAGTCCGTTGGAGAAGCCCTGCATGAAGGATCCAGTAACTCCAATGAAACAACTGATAAGTACGATGAATCTTCTGCCGAAGAACTTGTTCAGGAAAACTGTGAATGGCAACGTCAGTACACCAGCGGCAAGATATGGCGCGGCCAGCGTCAAACCCTGGATATTAGGGTTTGTGATATTAAACGCCAGCTGGTACCCCAGTACCGCACCGCCTACAGCACTCTCGTCCATCCCAAAATTGACAGCAGCCAAAGAGGTGCATAAGGCAGCCCAAACCATACCCTTAGAAAGCGACAAGAATGGATGTGTCAGTTCTCTGCTAATTTTTCTTCTTTCCTCATCCGTGTAGTCCTCGGTTGCCAATATATCTGGATCGTTTGCTAGCAGTGCTCCACGCGCCAGCACTTCCTGGTATTCTGTCAGGTCATATTTCTCGACTAGGTCATCAACTTCTCTCAGAACTTCTTGCGGATCCTTATGGCCGCTGAAAACTTTCAGTACCTCATCTGAAGTGCTCTGAGACTGAACCTCGACCACGGCATCTTCTTTTTCGTTTAACGAAACGTGCTCAACCTTCTTGTCGTCGGCCATACTAGATATTCGATGATTGCTATATCAGATCTTACCTCATATGCGTACTACAAGACTTTCAACTCCGAACTTTCGAAACTTGCATTAAACTAACACGGAATTCATATTTGCCTTCGCACAGCCCCATTATATATACGCTGGGTTGCTCAGGCCTCAACGCACTCGCCGCTGACGGAATTCCTCCAGTGATGAGCTTCTACAAGATCTATCTGAAAAAGTCACAGACACACTACTTTGAACGAAATTTCAAGGCCTTTCATACGCTCAACAATAGCTTTCAGATAGACTAACAGGCTGAGCGGCCTTCTGGTAGGGCTTGCCGCGGTGGTAGGCTGTGGAAACCGCTTTGTGTAAGCGTTCTTTGTCTTGCCGTCTGAAATAGAAGAGTCTTTGAGAGACATTGTGTATCTACGGTGTATACAAATGTGTATACATGGGTTATACATAGGTTTACGTAGGTATTGAGTATCATTGAGCAATCTGAGAGCCCTCTTGACTGAGTAAAGACTGTTTCAGTTTCATGCCCCATCTGAACCCTGTAAGCTTGCCGCTGGCACCGACGATTCTGTGGCATGGGATCACAATGGCAACATTGTTCTTTCCAAGAGCGGATCCTACAGCACGAGAGGCACTCTTCTTGCCCATCTGAGCCGCTAGTTGGCTATAGGTCAAAGTCACTCCTGGTTTGACTGTCCGTGTGGCTTCCCAGACCTGTTTTTGAAACTGTGTTCCGATCAAGTACTCGCATTTGATTGAGTCATTATGGAAAGAGTCACCGCATAGAAGAGCTTCAAAGTCAGTTTGTAGTCGTTCAAACCATTCCAGCTCGGAATTCTTGAGCACTGATGCCTTCTTGAGTATGTACTTGGATTTTTCAGCGAACCGTTTGGCGTCTGCTAGCAGTCTGGGCTTGGTATCTGCCAGTGCCACGAAGACCAGAGACTGAGAAGCGGGTTTCGCAACGATTACTGCACTTGCAATGGTAGTATCGATAAATTCGTAGATCAGCAAGTGTTCGGACATGTCGGGAGGATTGGTGGGCGTCTGTTTCGTGTGGGTGTCTTGAATGAGACATGCGTACAGGATCAGCTCAAATGTGAGATCGGAATGTGGCTCTTATATGCAAGAAAAGGCATGGCAGGGGCATGCGATGCGTAGACGTAGAATGGCAGCCAAGGTCTCCTACTGCCGTATCGCATCGCGTAACGTGTACGGCAGTGACAAGAGTTGAGAGTTCCACCTGGTCACGTGATACTTCTGAGTCACGTGATTTGCGGCACCGAATATCCAAAACTCTGCAAGGCAAGCTACACGGCCAGCGCACCAGCGCCTCGCTGATTCACAAGCAGTGGGCACGGGACTTAGGATCACCCTGGGAGTTGACAGGATCTCTCTGTAAAAATCGTTTGATGTAGCATACACAGCTTTATCGAAAAAGAGATACTCTTCGAGATGCTCTCCTAGAGAAATACAGTGTTCTCCGGTTCAGAACGATACTGTGTATCGGCTTCAAAGAATCATAAACCAATTCTTTAAGCTGGGTAAACTGTGAAGCATAGAATCAGTATGCGTCTAAGCTGCTACCTTCGTTCAGCGTTACGAAGGTTCCATCATCGTAGCAGGCAAGCCGTACATTGGAGAAACGGAGCTCATGTCCGGCGTCCAATCCAGAGACAGGACGCAAGGTATGGGGAGACGCTGTGGAAGTATTTCAATGCGCCAGGAAATGCTCTTTTCGTGACTACGAATGTGGTAACGCTGGCCGGAATGATGGTGTACTCGACGGTATCCACGATGTACCGGCAGGCCACGGTGCTGGAATCGCTCGAAAACGGGTTCCCAGTCGAGAGGACGATAGAGGGTGTGGACACCGAGGATCCGTACTTCATGGGCAAGGATTCTTCAGCGGTAGAGCGGTCTGAGGTACAGAGACTTATTCCTCAGTCAGTTGAAGATCCAGCGATCTCTGTTTCAGCGGAGGCTCTACAGGACGCACAACGTCGTTTACTGGATGACACTGTTGAAACCCCTGCTTTACAATCCCCTACGGTGTATCTGGTAAAGATGACGTTATTTTACTTGTTTTACTCGTATCACATGTACAAGAACTCGATAGAGAAAGGCATAAAAGTGGACAACGAGGCTTTGGAAAAAGTACTGGTCAAGATCTCAGATGCCAACGCAAATCCTGATACTGTAGCCGATGGAGAGTTCTACAGTCACTGGCGCAAAGAGTTTTTGGTTCTGTTCAAAAACCTTAGTAAATCGCAACAGTTTAACGTCCCAGACCCTGAGGAATTCCCTTTAGAGTTGCAAGGTATATTAAAACGGCTAATCTCGAACAAAATGGCATACTATTCAGACTTTTATGAGTTTTACAAGAACACAGAAGATATCAACCAGCGGCGCCTGCTTCAGCTGTGGTACTACGACAACAGCCGGAACTTCTGTAAGCAGAACAGCTTCAACAACGAGAAATTGTACGAGCAAATGGTTTTCGACTCGTCGCAATGGAACACGAAACTCTTCGAGAAATACATTTCAATTTTGAACACACCTGGAAGCCCGCGTTTCCAAAGCATGTTCAACGGCAACTTCCAACACGGGATCTCGTCTGTGTCCTTCGAGACCGTGCTCACGGTTCTTAAAGGCCTCATAGCATCCGATGCGAAGCACAAGAATGATCATATCGTGAAGGTGGTCTCGCTGTTACGGAAGAACAGCACAATTACCAGAAAGAAGAAGCTTCGAATCCTGCTGCCGACAGAAGACAAAAAACCGCTGCTGGATCAGATCATTACCCCGGAAGTTCGCAAACAGACATACTCTGCCATGGCCAAGAATGCCGTAGCTCTAAAACTGCTGTCGACTCTCGGAGGAGCTGTACCTAGCAGGTGAGGACCCGATAGACAACCGGATGTTTTTCTCATAATATTTCGCATTTCACCTGTACATAGCATGAACACCCTTTTGGGTCAACCCTCGCCATCAATAGAGTTCCCAGCTGGTCCTAAACCTCCACTACGGAAACTATCTTCGGCCATTGAAACGCTGTGACACATCTCGTCATAGTCACGTGATTTTAGTTTATTCGGAAAGTCTCATCGCTACGGCGAAGTAGTATCACACTATTTAGCTCTTAATATTATTAAGGACTTGCAGAAGATACAGGTTAAATATATTTGAATAAGGGTTAGACCACTGGGTACGTCTGGCCTTGGCGCACAAAAGCATTGAAAAGGTAGATCTAACTCTGGGGTATCAGGTTCTGCCCATAAATTTGCAGTTCTCTATTGATAGAGATACGCAGAGCGATTTTACAAAGTATCAACAGTTGACGATACGGACGGCTTGAAAGTTTTGGTTGTATACTGTGTGAACAGACGACTATAGAGTCTAAAACCAAGGTCAATTTGCAGATTAGTTTGTTGTCTATTCGAAAGAAAGTTTTCCGGCGCAGATATCGTACTTTTTGGGCACACAGCATAGAGATAAAGTCGTGTAGGATTGAACACTGGCATAGGATTGCATAAAGGCTCCCTTGACAGACATGGCTGGACCAAGTGGAAGAAAAGGGAATGGATTCACAAGCTCGCCGGACCAGAAAAGTAAAGCGAGCAGTGGGCAGCAGGGTCAGAAGCGCGGCGCCTACAGCAAGGTGGAAATAACGGACCCGTTCGTGTCGGATGCGATGGCCAAGAACTCGAAACAGCTGCTGTACGCACACATCTACAACTATTTCGTGCACAACCAACAGCTTGAGACCGCTAAGATGTTTCTACAAGAGGCCAACGTACCGCTATCGCGCGATGTGCCGTCGGACTCGCTGGCAGGCGACAAACTGCTGCATTCAAAGATGTTGATGAATTCGCCGGAGACGTTTCTGCTTGAATGGTGGCAGTCTCTTTGGGCGCTGAACGAGTATGTAGAAACGACGCCTACTGAGACACTGACAAGCCTGCGGCCCTTCAATGACAGGATAGTGCCGATTCTACCACAGGCGCCGCCCCAGGAGATGGTTAATTGGATGGTACGATCGGGCTCCGCTCCTGTATCTGGTATGGGCGCCCCTGCGAACATGGTACCGCAGCAGCATATGAGGCCCATACCGTCTCCTACAAACAACCAAACGCTCTATTCCAATATCATGGGCGGGTTCCCGCAACCAGTTGAGGGACCGTCGCAAATGAATTTCCAGCAGACAATGGGACCGGGCCCTGGAAACTCTGAAGTCGTAGGAAGCCCGTATCCGGCGTCTGGGAACTCCCAGGGTGGCTCTAACCCAGCTGCGAAGGGCGCAGCTCCGGTGCTGCGAAAGGGTAAGCAGTCCAAGAAAACTGCGGCGACCAACAAGGCTCTCGATTCGAGGTCCAATGCTTCGCCTCCGACCACAGGCGACGTCAAGACGCCGAAAAACAGCTCCCACCCTAACTCCAAGGTAAGGAAATCTAGCACACCGGCCTCTCGGCAGGTGCAGGCAAACTGGAACAAGCTACAACACCAGCAGCAACAGCAGCAGCAAATGACCAACAGCAATGTGATGCAGAACCAAGCTGACCTCACAGACAAATCAAATCCCTCGCAGTTTCTCCAGCCGCGGTCCTATGAAGACATGATGAAGCCGGAACAGCAGTGAGAACGGCGCTTTGGGTGGGGACTTGTGTATATGTCACGTGATTATCACGTGATCTCCAGTACTGTAAATATCGTCCGTTCTTGGCCAGTTAGCTTCTACTGTTTCTGCGCCTTCGGCAATGCGCACCGTACGTACTAATATATCATGTAACAGCACTATCAATACGCCCGCGAGTATGCAGGACTCTCTATCCACGCTTTCTTTACAAAACCACGCTGCCAAGTCCGACTGTTTACGCTTTTGATGCGATTTTGATGCGCTTTTGTAAACGTAAACAAAACCGGTGAAAAGATTGATAAAAGCTTTGATGATCTACATATACTAAGATGAGAGTGGAGAAATGTTTATAGGGTTTGTAATAGGGTTGTTACCAGGACTTAAGTAGGACAATCGATATCTAGTGGCTGATTTTGGGCCACAGAAGAAATTTCAGCGGGCTTAGTGGGGTTTCATATGGATATCTTGCTAGGGATTCGGCAAGAGGAAGTGAAGAATATGTCTTTTGATTCGGCTACATCTACAGTATCGTCTTCCCCGACATATCAGCAGAGCTATCAGCAATTGAGACGGCTGAGCGAATGGGGGATAGCTCCTCTGCATGACTCTTCACCGACTGTGGTGGGCCAGGAGCGGTTTGAGTCGCAGGACATGTTTTTGGACCCGGACTTTAGGAAGGATTTTGCGCCTGCAGCGCAGAGGGAGTCCAAGTGGGACCGCTTTGTGGCCCTTGTAATGCGGGATCTTCCTTATGGCGACGCAGCTGCGTTTGTAGATGAATTTCAATACGAGATCATCTCTTCAGAGCTGCTGACAGGCTCAATCTCCGCATCACGCCAGCTGTTCCAGGTCCAGAAATCGATCATGGATTTCAACAAAGACATGATAGGTGCGAGACACGGTGCTTTTCAGCGTGGAGTACCTACAAAATTCGGCTATCTAAGTTGTGCAGGAAAGAAATTTTACTTGCAACGTAGCGTACCGTACATGTTCACCGTTTTGTTCGTGAGGAAAGCATTGCGAAAGCTACTGTATCAAAGGCAAAGGGAAAGATCTACCGTGATGACAATCTTATTCATATCGCTGTACTTGGCATTGCAGCAGGAATTTTTCCAAGTGAAGTACACGAAATATTCAGCTTTGCTGAATATCAAACGGATGAACTGCACACTGCAGAGTATAGACAAGTTTTTGTCAAGGTATCATCTAAGGTACAAGGAACTGACAATTTATAAACCAATAGTCCTTGTGCAAAACCATGGAATTGATATCGATGACTCCAGATCCTTGGCACTGATAACAGATCTACTCTCAAGCACATTAGATCAGCTGTTCTACAAGCTGAAGATAGCATCCGCTTCATTGCTTCCCATAATAAATGCATCTCAATTAACAAACTATACAGGAATCTACAACGTGGATCTCCAAGTTTTGTATCGTATGACACACAGTTCCGAAGTGTTACCCATCTCAGAGAAACTACAAAGGGCACAAATGATGAGAAAATTCCTTTTGTGCTGCCTTCTCTCCATCAATGAAAGTAGTGTTTCAAAAGGTGGTGAAGTTGCAATCATTCTCAGGAAGATATTCCCTAATTACGAACCTGTGAAAACATCGGAGATTGAAAAATTTAAGATCATTTCTAAAAATCTTGCTACATTAACACAAAGCTTCTCCTCGATGCTTCCTGTGCTTCATCATCACAGGCACTTGTTGTTCTTGGGTTCTCAATCAAATGTTGAACGTACTATGGAACCTGGATCAAGAAGTTTCCTTATTGAACAATCGCTATCTCGTTTAGCAGAAATGCAGAGATATTTGATGAAACAAACAGATGTAACGAAAGAAAACACAGACTATATTAATACTGAACTTAATGAGATACACAGATTGTGGTATAGCACGGAGGAAAGCAAGCAACGAAGGACGAATAGTATTAACATTCGTAAAGGCTCTAACCAGTCCTCCGGGAAAAGGTTTTTCAGTGCTGGTATTAATCTTGATGTTGTGAAACCTGGGCGTGATTATCCAGTGCTTTACGACTCTGTCCCCAAACTTACTTCTGCTGTCGACATTCTTAAAGTTGATGAAACGGGATCGGATATCGAAAGTGATCAAGAAGAAGTTGTTTACGCCAACGAGAATGAACATAACGTACCTGCCGACGATACCAAATTTCTACGACTCACAGACGACCAGCTGCGGCATGAACTGAACCAACGAATCTTGAATTTGGCGATCGAAAACAAAAAGAGCAGGGAAAATCTCAGGAAACAAAAGAGTTTTGAGCTAATGAACAGAAAAGTCGCCAATGACAATAAGGGCAGGTCCCTTGCGAGTAACAAACGATCATTCAACTCTGAGGAGAGCATACCAGTGCTTTTCGAACTAAAGCAGTACCTCAATACCAATTAAGTATTGTAGCGTTGAGCTAATAGTTGAAAAACTGACTGCTATTATAGAATATTTAGTAATATCCACATAGATTAACATTTACGACCATTCCATGATTCATAAAATGCTTGGTAAATACTATTTGAGAACAAATTTATTGTTTAGGACACAATCTGGTTAGGAACGTCGAACAGCTTCCCTTTGAATGCATCCAAATTTTCTCCGTTGTACGACAATGAACTAGAAACCTCAACTAGAACGTCATCTTCAACTGATGCACCGGCGTCTTTCAGCCATTTAATACCTCGTTTGAGGTATGCCATTCTTCCCGTCTCAGGGTTGTCATTCTTGGTCCCTGGTGCATTCTTTAGTGGAGAAAATTCCTCCGCTCTATCAACTTCTAAACACCCGAATTCGGAGAGTGGAATCGATGGGAACACATCAAAGATGAACTGCTCTAACTTTATTCCATTGGGCTCGGTTGGTTTCACGATTTCACCGGTTGCAATATCGTAGAACGGAATCTTTTTGTGAGCAACGTGATATGGCATTGAATTAATCCAGTCTTCCAATTTCTCTTCTAGGAGATCCACGGAGTAGTAATGATTAACAATGTTCGCCGCACGCAGAGCCAATAGACCCGTCTCTTTATCCACTGCTTCTGCAAGAGCGGTGGAAATTTCAGAATACTCGATGACACATGGAAGTCCGTTCTTGCATGCAATAACTCCTACAGATTCATGAGGTTCGCGCTTTCTGACAGCCTTGGTGGCTAATTTAAAGTCATTTTTGATAGCGTAACCAATGAAAACTGGATCAGCTATCTTGACAAGAACGTTATCAACACAGTACATGTGGATGTGTTTAATCCCACGCGATTTGAAATCGTTCAATAGATTGTTCGTCTTGATGGCACGGTACAGACCTCCATTCCCATCAGGGCTTTCGACTAGTCCAGTTTTGGATCCCAGAAGTAGTTTCTTTCCTGATGAGTCCAATGCAGGCAGTGTGCCCTGGTTGAAGAACACGATTTGAGATTCAGACAATCCGAAGAATTTGTTTTCTCTGAAAAACGCTTCTGTAGCCGCTCTGGTAGGAGCCGAGGTCATAATGTACCATGGGATAGGCTTCTGTGCATCAGCAAAGATTTGCAGTCTGTGCAAACGTTCCGCTTGGATCTGGAACAACGACTTTTTTGAGGGCAGTCCGATGTCGTAACATCCTTTAGGCGCAGAAGAGCCAAGTCTTGTGCCCTGACCACCGGCCATTAAGATCACAGCAACCTCGCCGTTTCTAATGGCATCTAGCCCCAATCTTCTGAACTGGTCTTGTAATTCACTGTTTCCAATGACGGTCTGGTAAGAAGAGCTTGGCAACGACTCAATTACGTCACTGGAGTTCTTATTCTGCTCTGCAAGACGCTCGGCCTGCGCTGACGCTTCCAAAATACGTTCAGGCTCAAATTTGCTCAAACACTCAATCAATTGGCCTTGTTCTGCCCCACTCAGGGAGTCCCAATGCTCGAAGAGCTGAGACTGGCCTTGCTTTTCATACTGCTGTTTCACTTGTTCCATGTTAATTACCACAAAGATCCGCTTTGAGGCCTATTCAATTCTGTCTTCGCAAAACAAACGGCCAATGCACTTCTGAATGCTTACCACAGTGAGATGAAAGGCCTAACTGAACCTTATGAAACCACTTTCTTGTACATAAACGTCTCTCGTGTGTTCTAGTTGACCAGATCCAGATTTCAACCTTAAATATTCAAAGTAACTTTGTACGAACGCTTGATTGACTTCGAGATCTAGAATAAAAGCCCAGACACCGCATATAGTAAGTGCCAAAACCTTGTTAAATGAGCCAATTGGGCTTCCAAACTCACATAACAGTGCTTCTTGGTTTATCCCCGTTTGAATTCACCATTTTCTGTGCTCAAATACCAGTCGTGGCGCTCTTCTGCCACTCTTTTGTCTCTTTTCTCTTTCAATCACCATCATTTTGTCTAAGCCTGGTGTTTTCGCAGTAATATGATCTTAACTGTACAATTGTATAAAGAGGGAACAAACATCAAATGATGATCAGTCGGTGTATAGTGGTTGAATAGTGATTTAAATAGATTTACAGTGTTGCTTGATATCTAAGAATCCCATCAGTGGAGGTTAATCCAGTTTTTGGTTGATTTTTGGTTGGCAGGCCGCAGCTTTTTGTGAGAAATTTTGGACAGAAACCCTGTGATGGCCGGCCGATCCAGAGGTTACTCGCTGCGAACGCAGCTGTTCAGCAAGAAAGTGGGCCAGCAGGCCCAGAATGGAGCAGATCAGATTGAAATGACTTCTACAGAGGCAATTGAGGCCGAAATATGCGAGCCAGGGCGCGGAAAGAAGCAGGAAGTAGGACTTGCGACCCGTCTCGTGAACCTGGTGCTGAACCGTAAGATAGCGCAGCGTGATGAAGAGGCCAGGACCGTGCCGATCAGTTTGGACAAGAACTCTGTGGTTTACCAGAAATATGCCCGGAACAACGACCTTATCGACGATCGGACGGACAGACCGTACTGTAATAACGTCATCACGTCATCGCGGTACACGATATACTCGTTTCTTCCGAGACAGCTGTACGCACAGTTCTCAAAGCTGGCAAATGCGTATTTCCTGGTGGTTGCAATCTTGCAGATGATTCCTTCGTGGTCTACTACAGGTACTTACACCACTATAGTTCCCTTAATGGTGTTTTTGAGCATTTCCATGGCAAGAGAAGCATGGGACGACTTCAAAAGGCATAAGCTAGACAAACAAGAGAACAACAAACTCGTGAAAGTGCTTGAGATGGGCAAAGATAGAAGCGATCTGCAAACGGACTCGATCTATTCTCTCTCAAATGTCTCAACGAGGTCAACAGACGCTATTCTTGGGGACATTAATCGTCGAAGCACGGTGAGCGATGATGAATCGGAGCTTTCCCGTACAGACCATTTTACCAATTTCAACCTCCTTCGATCGCAGTTTGATATACACTTGAAAAAGAAGGAATGGAAGGACCTTAAAGTAGGAGATTTTGTTCTGCTCAATGCAGATGATTGGGTGCCTGCAGACATCTTTCTCGTATGTACAGATGGAGAGAATAACGAAGTCTTTGTGGAAACCATGGCATTAGATGGTGAGACCAGTCTGAAAAATAAATCCACCATACCTGAACTATCGAAACGAATGAGTTCTGCAACTGGATTGAGCATGTACAATGCTGCTGCCACATTGGAGGATCCCAACAATGATCTTTATAACTTCGAAGGTACTTTAAATCTTGACGGCAATATTTATCCTATTGACTCAGACAATGTGATTTATCGGGGTAGTATCATCAGAAACACTCAGAACTCTATAGGTGTGGTTATCTTTACTGGTGAGGAGACTAAAATTAGAATGAACGCCATAAAAAATCCTAGGACAAAGGCTCCAAAACTCCAAGGTAAGATAAACAGAATTGTTCTTTTTATGGTCTGTGTCGTTGCAAGCATGTCTCTCTTCTCTTTTCTAGGACAAAGAATCATTAAGATGAATTACGTGGACAATAACAAAGCGTGGTATTTGTGGGAAGTCGATGCAGGACGTGCCCCCACCATTATGTCTTTCATCATCATGTACAATACTCTGATTCCTCTTTCCTTGTACGTCACGACCGAAATCATAAAAGCCATGCAAAGTAAGTTGATGGAATGGGATATTGATATGTACCATGTGGAGTCAAATACGCCGTGTGAATCGAGGACAGCTACGATTTTAGAGGAGTTGGGCCAAGTCTCGTATATTTTCAGTGATAAGACAGGAACCTTAACAGATAACAAAATGATTTTCAGGAAATTTTCGATTATGGGTTCATCATGGTATCATGAAGTTGATCAGGACATGAATGACTCTTTTGAAGAAGACATTGAAGTGATCTCAATTGAGGATAGAAGCTTTTTAGACGGTTTTGACCTCCAACCTTCTCAGTCACGTAATGTACGAACATCAATCGAATATAAAGGTAATTCGTCCGCTGTCTATACTGGTAGACCGTCCATGGCAGCTCAAATTCAGAGGCAGCGCTTAGAAACAAATCTCAAACGATCGGAAACCAATCATTCCCGAACAAGTAAGAGCTCCAAGACTTTGAAAAACACGGTAGACTTACTACTTTATCTTCAGGAATACCCGAACACGGCGTTTTCTCAACGTGCTAAATTTTTTCTCCTGGCACTAGCTTTATGCCACACTTGTATACCAAAGAAAAAGTCTGCCGGTGTGGACAGCATTGAGTATCAATCGTCATCTCCCGATGAGCTTGCTCTTGTAACAGCTGCTAGAGATATGGGATATGTTGTTACAAATAGAAATGGAAGTGTTCTTTCGATTACAACATATCCCCTTGGTTTTGATCAAGACCCTGTTGTTGAAGATTATGAAGTCCTGGAGAACATAAATTTTGATTCTCAGAGGAAAAGAATGTCCGTCTTAGTGAGAATGAAACAAGAAACTGACAAAGTTCTCCTTATCTGTAAAGGTGCAGACAATGTCATTCTTGAGCGTTTGCATAACTCAGAACTTGCACTAAGCAAAGCAGAAGAACAGCAACTTTTAGCTGATCAAAGAAAACTTGGAGAAGCTGAGTTGGTTCTACAACAGCGAGCGTCACTTGAACACAGCATACTTTCCGATACAAATCACGGGATAGCAGCTCATGGCATAAGTCCGTCGAGGAGAAGTATTTCATCTCTCAAGCTTGATGCTGCACGCAAAAGTTTGTCCCGTAAAGGAACCATCCTAAGTGACGCAGATCTTCAAATTAACTCTATTGACGACTTTTTGTCGAATATTGAACAAGAGGAATCACAGATAGAAAACGTCGTACTGAATTCTCGTAAATCAATGCATTTGCAACAGAAAGAGAAATATGGGGATGCTGGATCGTTCAATTTTGAAGCTGAAACTATCGAAAAATATATCGGAGATGAGAAGCTGATCAGCAATGAGGAATATGTGCTCGAAAGAACATTGAATGCTATCGACGAATTTTCGACTGAGGGTCTTAGAACTTTAATGTACAGTTACAAATGGGTCGACGTTAAGGAATATGATGAATGGCAAAAGCAATACCATCAAGCAAAAACCTCCTTGGTTAACCGGTCTGCACAAATCGCTGAAATTGGTGAACTCATTGAAACCAATTTGCATTTGTTAGGTGCGACTGCCATCGAAGACAAGCTCCAGGAGGGTGTGCCTGAAGCTATTGAAAAGATCAAGAGAGCAGGCATCAAAATGTGGATGCTTACAGGAGATAAAAGAGAAACTGCGATCAATATTGGATACTCATGTAAGCTGATTCATGATTATTCAACAGTCGTGATACTAAGACAAAATGACGATAACCTCATTTCTAAACTGACAGCGTTAGGAGAAGAACTGGATTCAGGTAAAGTCGCGCACTGTGTCTTGGTCGTTGATGGAGGGACGTTATCAGTCTTTGAAAACAATACGACGATGATGTCGGTGTTTATTGAAGTCTGTACAAAGACTGACTCCGTTATCTGCTGTAGAGCATCGCCATCTCAAAAAGCCACTATTGTTTCCAGCATAAGAATGAAAAATAAAGAACTCGTAACTTTGGCTATAGGAGATGGAGCAAATGATATAGCAATGATTCAATCGGCAGATATTGGGGTTGGTATTACAGGTAAGGAAGGTCTCCAAGCTTCTCGTTCGTCTGACTACTCTATTGCCCAGTTTAGGTATCTCCTAAAACTGTTATTCGTTCATGGAAGATATAACTATGTCAGAACTTCCAAATTTGTCTTGTGCACCTTTTACAAGGAAGTTCTGTTCTATTTGACGCAGATGATTTATCAACGTCAAACCATGTTCTCGGGAACTTCTTTGTACGAACCTTGGTCGCTGTCCATGTTTAACACCCTTTTCACGTCATTGCCTGTTATTTGTATTGGGATGTTTGAAGCAGACTTGAAGCCAATGACTTTGTTAGCTGTGCCAGAATTGTACAGCCTAGGCCAAAACTGCCAGTCTTTCAATTTAAGAATCTTCTTAACATGGATGTTTACTGCTGCTGGTTTTTCGGTTCTTATCACGTTTTTGAACTTCGAGATATGGGGATTCACTGCCCTTTCTGACAATTCTATATACCCCAATGGAGTTATAAACTTCACTGCGATTGCATTTCTCATCAATATCAAGTGTCAGCTCATAGAAACGAAGAACAGAAATTGGCTAGCATTTGCATCCTTAACCATCTCCTGTTGTGGGTGGATATTATGGTGTTGTTTGCTTCCTGGTATATATGGAGAGAATCCTATCTACGACGTGCTGGTTGGACTATATCATCGATTCGGCCGTGATCCAACTTGGTGGGCATCTTGCTTGGTCTTGACGGTCACTCCAGTGATGATCGACATTGTATGCCATACTTTCCGTGTGATGATATGGCCTTCAGATACTGATATATTCGCCGAGCTTGAACAACGAGATGATGTTAGAAAGAAGTTAGAATTTGCAGCTGTGAAGGAGATGCATCAAAGTTGGACTTTCCACAGAGATCCAAGTAAAATCAAAAAATACACTGACAGGATCATAAAGGGCAATAAGCCCCCGACTGAGGAGTACAAAGACTACACCTATCGCTTCAGAGACAAGAAGGACTTTGACGTCAATCAATATGAGATTCTTCCTAGCGGTAAACTGATCAAAAAGAAACAACTGAGGAAAGATGGAATCAAAGCAAAGATTGGTAAAAAGTTGAGATTCAAATTAAACTCTGACTCTGATGGAGAAGATGTCAGCCAAATCATTGAACAACGTTTGAAAGATATGGAGTAACATCACATCTGTACAATAAAAACAACACATGGAAATTTGATGGAATTGTAATGAAGCTGGCTTTAATGAAAGATAAATAGATACATACGGATTACAGAAGTTCATCAAGAGATTCTTTAAGGAAGATGAGATGGATGAATATAATGTACATCGATAGAAATGGTTATTAAGTACTCAAAACTGATTGCTTCTATCCGAGCAACAGCCTCTCTAACAAATTTAAAATGATTATGACCAAAAATGGTGCTATTAGCATCATTAACTGAGTATTAGGTTCATCCCTTCTTTCACCCGTCTCAGGGTTTTGACGTTGTTGTGGACGTGGAGCCCTTCTTGCAAACGGAGAATCATAATTCGTATACACCTTGAAACCACCAGGGCCTCCGAATGTGTATGTGGTACTTCCAGCGTTTCCAAACGGTCCCCCGAAGGCAGCGCCGAACGGGTGACCACCGAACTGACCTCCAGCGCCGCCGCCTCTGAAGAGGAAGTCAAAGATATCTTCTGGCGCACCTCCAAACGTTTCAAAGCCAGGATTCCCACGGAACCGCGTTCCTGCGGCGGCGCTAGCTCCAGGTCCGCCTCTGCTGTACGATTCTTGGACCGCAGCTCTATCTGCAGGGTCGTATCCCAGTTGATCGAACATCTTTCTTTTAGACTCGTCTGAGAGCACCTCAAAGGCTCTATTTATTTTCTTGAAAGCCTCACTCGCCCTTGGATGGCCATTCTTGTCTGGATGCAACTTTATGGCCAATTTCCTGTACGCTTTCTTTATATCATTCTGCGACGCAGTTTTCTCGATCTGCAGCATCTCATAGAACTCATGGTTGTTCTTTGATAAAATTTCCAGCGTGATTCGCTCTTGTTCATCGCTATACTCTGCAGTGGACATCCCTGTGCTAATCTCTCGCGGACTCTTGGATCACACACTCTCTCTATCTTTCTTCGCTTTTTTCCTCCACAAATCCGGCTATCTAGTTCGAAAAAACACCAGCAGAATCTCTAGCACACTGGTTTTGAATACACTGCAATTAAATACACAGTAGAATGACTCCAAAAACCTCTTTCCCACTTCTGGATCCTCCTGTGCTATTATACTAAACAGGAAGAGTCAAAGTTCAGCCTTCCAAAAATTCAAAAACCAGAAAAAGACCCCTGATGAAACCCTTGATGAAACAAAATTTGAACTTAGATGCTAAACACAATCCAAATTCAACAGATGGCCTTTAAGTCCCACTCAGCAGGCTCACGACAGTCCGCTTTCTTCATCGAAGTCATCATCTTTTATTGTAACTGATCTGCACTAAACGTTAAACTTGTTAAATACACCATGCCCGCTGCGATTTTTTTTATCGTGCGAAATTTTCGTAGGATAAAAGAAGACAAAGAGCGTCAAAACGTGATTATCACGTGATTGGATCAGAATGCACTCTGAGAGCATAGGAATATCACCAGAGAACTTCCAACGAATGCGGTATGTGTGTTACATTATTCCTTAGAGCTCAATTCTTATACGGGAAGCCGTTCTCTGTTTCGCGTATCCTCTTCCTATAAGAACTGGGACTACGCGTAAAACTGCTAAGCTCATCACTTATTACTTATCACTAAAAATGATCTGAACAAAACCTGTACAGAGGCCGTTTAGAAACTCAAACCCCCAGTTTAGCGGTGTATGACTGTTGTTCATGGCTGTGTCAAACGATATGACGGTGGGTATAGCCAGAGTGAGAGAAACAGAGACGCTGGAAGATGCATTCAAGGATATTAAGAAACAAAGGACTCAATCCTTTGACAGGTCAGCTTTGAGCGAGCCTGTGTCCACTATAGAGATCATTCCGACCGACAAGTTCAATAAACAGAATGTGAGTGGGTACAAGTCGTCCAAAGTTCCTGAAACAGCTGGGAAACAGAGTGTAACGAGTTTTGAAGAGGAACTTTCGCAGATGGACCATGACATGGTGAAAAGCGCAGAAAGTGGACAGACTGCTCTGTGGTCTAGAGTACCGATTCCAGAGGACTTTGATCCTAGAACCCACGATATATCGTTCCAGCAGCTGGACGCAGAACAGGCGCTACTGCCAGGCCAGTATGACTCTAATACGAATACCATCGTGCGGTTCTTTGGTGTGACTAAAGCTGGTAATTCCGTGCTGTGCAATGTTACCGGTTTCAAGCACTACCTCTATGTTCCTGCTCCCGCAGGATTTGGCCCAGGTGATGCTAAAACTCTTTTGGACTACTTGAATGAGCAATTTGAGCGTACTGTGGATTCCATTCAGATTGTGCAGAAGCAAAGTATATGGGGCTACTCAGGTGGTACCAAGATACCGTTTCTACAGGTGTTTGTTAAGAACCCTAATATGCTAAACAAACTTAGGGCAGGCTTTGAAAGAGGGTATATACAGCCTAATGACTCTTGGTTTGTGGGAGGCTGCACCACATATGACAACATAACCTATACACTGCGATTGATGATAGATTGTGGAATTGTTGGTATGTCATGGATCACTCTGCCTGCAAACAAATACGTTGTTGTCTCTCCAGAAAATAGAATTTCCGAGTGTCAGTATGAAGTTAATATCAATTATAAGGACTTGATAGCACATCCTGCAGAAGGTGACTGGTCTATTAATGCCCCCCTGCGTATTATGTCGTTTGACATTGAATGTGCTGGTAGACCAGGCGTGTTCCCAGAACCAGCACATGATCCCGTCATTCAGATAGCAAATGTGGTTAGTATAGCCGGTGCTTCAAAGCCATTTATCAGAAATGTGTTCACAGTGTCTTCTTGCTCACCTATCACTGGGTCTCAAATCTTTGAACATGAGAAAGAGGCTGATATGTTAAAGCATTGGCGTGACTTCGTCGTTGCCGTTGATCCGGATGTGATAATCGGTTATAACACCACGAATTTCGATTTTCCTTATCTTATTGATAGAGCTGCAGCGCTTGCGGTACATTCCTTCCCATATTTTGGAAGGCTTTCTAATGTCAAACAGGAAATCAAATCTTCCACTTTCTCATCCAAAGCATATGGAACTCGTGAATCTAAAAACATCAACATCGATGGTCGGTTGCAATTGGACCTGTTGCAGTATATTCAAAGAGAGTATAAACTAAGGTCTTACACATTAAACGCTGTTTCCGCTCACTTTTTAGGAGAACAAAAGGAAGATGTTCACCACAGTATCATCACAACATTACAAAATGGAGACAGTGAAACTAGAAGACGGCTAGCGGTATACTGTTTGAAGGACGCATATCTTCCTCTTAGACTCTTGGAAAAATTGATGGCTCTGGTGAATTGTATTGAAATGGCAAGGGTCACAGGTGTTCCTTTCATGTATCTGCTATCAAGAGGACAGCAAATTAAGGTTGTATCCCAATTATTCAGGAAGTGTCTACAGATTGATACTCTTATTCCGAACATGTCTTCACAAGGATCGGATGAACAATACGAAGGTGCGACAGTCATTGAACCTAAACGTGGATATTATGATGTCCCTATTGCCACTCTGGATTTCAGCTCTCTATACCCAAGTGTGATGATGGCTCATAATATTTGCTATACCACTTTGTGTGACAAGGCAACTGTTCAACGGTTAAATCTCAAGCCTAATGAAGATTATGCAGTTTCGCCTACAGGTGACATCTTTGTTACGTCAAACGTACGGAGAGGTGTTCTTCCTGAAATTCTGGAAGAGTTGATCGGAGCTAGAAAGAAGGCCAAATCTGATTTGAAGAAAGAGACAGATCCGTTCAGAAGAGATGTTCTTAATGGTAGACAACTTGCCTTAAAGATTTCAGCTAATTCCGTGTATGGTTTCACTGGTGCTACCGTTGGTAAATTACCATGTTTAGCAATTTCATCTTCTGTTACAGCTTATGGTCGTGAAATGATTCAGACTACGAAGAATGCCGTTGAAGAGAAATACTGTATAAAGAATGGAGCTACTCATGATGCTGTAGTGGTATATGGTGATACGGATTCCGTTATGGTCAAATTTGGTACGACAGATTTGAAAGAGTCTATGAGATTGGGTGCAGAAGCAGCGGATTATGTTTCTTCTCTCTTCAAAAAGCCTATTAAACTAGAGTTCGAGAAGGTTTATTTCCCTTATCTATTGATCAACAAGAAAAGATATGCTGGTTTATACTGGACAAATCCGGATAAATATGACAAATTGGATCAAAAAGGTTTAGCCTCCGTCAGAAGAGACTCTTGTCCCTTGGTTTCTATTGTCATGAACAAAGTTTTGAAGAAGATTTTAGTTGAAAGAAATGTTCAGGGAGCTCTAGAGTTTATCAGAGAAACTATTGATGATATTTTGCAGAATAGATGTGACATTTCCAAATTAATTATTTCCAAAACGTTGGCTCCGAATTACACCAATCCTCAGCCACATGCTGTTTTGGCTGAGCGTATGAGAAAAAGAGACGGTGTCGGTCCAAACGTGGGAGATAGAGTAGACTATGTGATCATTGGAGGTGGTGACAAACTGTTCAATAGAGCGGAAGATCCGCTATTTGTTCTAGAACAAAATCTGCAACTCGATTCCATTTACTACTTATCGAATCAATTGCAAAATCCTATTATCAGTATTATTGCCCCAATTATCGGAGAGAAGCAGGCTAACTCTATGTTCATTGTGAAGTCTATCAAAAGACAGAGTGGACCTGTTGGGTCAGCCTCCAAACAAAAAGGAGGTTTGATGAGTTTTGTGAAGAAGGTGGAAACTTGTAGAAGTTGCAAACGTGTCTTGAGAAAAGGTGAAGGCCCGGTTTGTAATGAATGTTTAGCCAGATCGGGAGAACTGTACTTACAAGCCTTGTACGACGTGCGAGTGCTAGAGGAGCGTTTCTCAAGGCTATGGACACAGTGTCAAAGGTGTTCTGGTTCATTACATAACGAAGTTCTGTGTTCTAACAAAAATTGTGATATCTTCTACATGAGAGTGAAAGCCAAGAAGGAATTACAAGAGAAGGCAATTGAATTAAGTAAATGGTGATTATGGTGTTCAAGTAGGTAACAATTATATGCATTTTAATGATCAGTAAGCATCTTTAGATATTGGACAATTCTGAGAAGGTCTTAGGGACCTTGTATGGTTCGACCTTTGATCTGATGAGATTGTTCTGTGAAGTATTATCAATACTGGATGAAGTAAACCAGGGGTGACTTTGCGCTTCTTCAACACTGAAACGTTTGGCTGGATTAACGGTCAGCAGATTAGATATCAAGTGTAGAACTGAATCGTCTATGTTATCCCAGTACGGAGAAAAGAACGCAAACTTCCCTTGTAGTATCTGTTCCTTCATAGTTGGAGGTGCTAATTGTTCACTAAATGGTGGGAACCCACAGATACAGACATAAAGTAAAACGCCTGTACTCCACATATCCACCCTAGATGTATAACCCGTTTTGGACAGAACTTCTGGAGCAACATAAGAGGGCGTACCACATAATGTGTTGGTAAATTTCATCTCTCCGGTGAACTTAGCTAACCCGAAGTCTGCAATTTTAACTGTGATATCAATCTCATCTGGATCCCATGGTCCCAATTGAATTTCGCTGTCTGACTGTCTCTTTCTGATGCTCAGCAGGATATTTTCGGCCTTAATGTCTCTGTGAATTATGTTGTTATTATGCAAATAGTTCAATCCGGCTAAAAGCTGCTTGAATAGAGCCTTGGTCTCGTCCTCTCGAAGGAATGTTTTCCGTACAATTCTTTCAAACAATTCACCATCATTGATCTTTTCCAGGACTAGATATGTTTGAATATGAGTCTTGTTGACTGGCTCAACAAATCTGTCAATCAGTTTCACAATATTGGGATGTGTTATGGAGAGTAATATCTTGGTCTCCTCCGTGAATTTTTTAGTTCGTTTATCATCATCATTCTGTTGAGGGTGGAAGATCTTAACGGCAACTGCTTCACCAGTTTCTTTATTCTTTGCTTCCTTCACAATTGCATAATGGCCCGTTCCAAGTTCTTTTCCTGCGATGTACTTGTCAAAGAATGATATTGGCTGTTCCTTCGCCCTGACGGACTTCTTGATGGTATTCTGACTACTGAAAAGAGGCTTACGGAACACACCATCATAATTTCTGTCAACAGTTTCCTTCGGAACTGCTGTCTCCTCATTTTGGGTAAGATCGCACGACTGATCAGTCACATATTTGAAGAGGTATGAACAGCTTTTTCCAAACACAACTTTGTCTCCATTCTTTAGAACATAATCTTTTCGCACTAGTCTGTCTCCGTTGACAAACGTCCCATTTCGGCTTCTGTCGATGATGTTCAATAAATTCCGTTTCGTCCCATCCAATTCTACTTCAATAGAGTTCAGCTCTACGTGTATAGTGGATATGTCTGGTTCAGAAAGTACTATCGTGCAAGACCTACTTCTGCCAATCGTTATCGACAAGGTATCCACCAATTGAATAGTCTGCTGTTTTTCAGGTATCAAACTTATCAATATCGCAATCGGGCTTGCCGTTTCTACATGTTTCTCATTGTGGGATGCCCTTTTGGGATCGTTTGTAGGCTCATCTTCAGAGGTCTTCTAATAATATTGACATGGATGTGAAATTAGTAACATGTATGACCATTGCTGTCGAGCCGCTTCATTACAAGTGAACATACTCGCTTCATTGTAGATATGCTTGTTGTTTATCTTGTGACACATAAGCGATCATGGTCATAATTCCTATTCTAGTTTTGATACTTGCTTCACTATCTTGTGGTTTGAGATTTAGAATAATGCTGAAGTGTAATAATAATATAACCTTATTAATACAATCAAAAACGAATCTTAACATTGAGTCTGAAATATGGAGCGCAGATGGCCTCAGTGTATCATCGATGTGCACGTGAATTGAAGTACGTAGGCGAAATTGCTAGCTGTATGAAACGTCATTTAGTAGCTGTTTTGCAGAGTCATACAGACTCAATACACTAAATACTTTCTTCAATTGAAGTAACCCAGTGGTACTAGGGTTCCAAGTTTGGTAGTTCCGCCAGATCCCGCACAGTCTTTTTGAAGCCTCATGAGTGTTCTTAGAGAAAATGGCATCAGTTGGGACAACTGTGTGGAAATGTGAGTCTTCAGTAGTTATTTTAGCCGTAAGAGTGATAGCCGTTGAGAGGGTCGGAAGATTTCTGATTCTACTATAGTAACCCATCGCTTCGTGTAGATTCCAAACTAGATTGTACTCGTTCACGTTATTCAGCACTTTTTCTGCTCCAGTCTGGATAATTTTGATGCCCATGGAGGTCTGTAAATTCGCAGTCATAATTGTGTCGTTGATGAAACCCTCGTAAACGGACGTGTCATGGTACAAGCTAGATTCGAGAGTTATCGCGTCTGGAGAGCGCTGAGATTTGTAGAATAGATATTCAAATGCATCGGGGTACGTTGCAACTTCTTTCGGCAGCACGGACCCTTGAATCGCAGTGACCTCTTTCCATTTCGAATCCCGTTCTTGCAACCAGGCCTTCAAGTCTGCTTGCAGTTGTTTCTTGCGTGGAGCTGGACACGTCCATTCATTGAAGGATCGAGATATGAAGTAAGGGCTCACTTCTTTCATCAGGGGAATCAACTCTGAGTGACCTAGATTTATTGCCAGCAATAAATTGTTAATCAGAGATACTTCAAAACTTCGTTCGTTCGGAATTGGGATGTTGAAACTCTCATTGTCAGCCACCAGAGGTTCATTCGGAAGTGATTTGATGAGTGTTTCATGATCCATACCCATTAAATTTCCGTCGCACCAAACCTTTCTCTGAATGACGGGATGTAAGTAATCTAACGCGAGCTTTTGAGAAACCGTCATAAAATTATCATATAGTGCTCCTATCAACGTAATCCTTAGTGATGGATGATGCAAAACAAGTTTATTCATTACTGCTAACAAGTGTCTCGTCTCTTCCGAGTTTTTATCTCTGTAATTTTTGAACTTTGAAAGCACTTCTTGTTCTTGTTTGGAGCAGCTTTCGTAAAGCGCCTTCTCCTTGTTGAGTTGAAAATTAGGGTTCTCCATATTTTGTGCTGTTATCTCAGCTGAATGGTTCCAAAACTGAAACCCTTGCAGGCAAGAATCTATACCCAGTATCCCAATTGATTTCAAATGTCTTGGTTTGAACCGGTCGAGAATTGTGTCTGTTAAGGAGAATGACAGCGGAACGCTGTGGTAAGATGCTGAAACAAACAGTCTGGTGGCATCTGAGAACATATGTTGCCAGTTTTTAAGTAGCAATATAACTTCTTCAAGGACCTCAGCTGTAACTTTAAGATTCAAAGGACATTCCAGCGAGAATGTTAACATGTGACTTGGTTCAAATCCTAAAAGCGTTTTCAGCATCTGACGGCTGAGGTCTAAACTGGAAGGAAGCCGACCGGTAGCTACTTGTTCATATTTCATAGGAAGTGCTCCATGCAGGGATATAACGATTATCGTCTCTTCATTGAAGGTCAGAGATGGATTGTTTTTCAGATATAGATGCTTCTCAGAGTCAAAGTTGTAATGGTTCTTGACGGCATGCGCGAGTTTTGTCTTTAACGGAAGCGTGTGGGAATACTCTGTGGGATGCACGCCCGGTAATACGACAGAATTTTTGAGATTTACTCTGATTGTGGTCTCAGGCATCTGTAATGGATACTTTCTCAAAGGTAGCGGACAATAAGCGCTTCCTGTGTTAAAAACGCATAATACTCCGTCAGAATCAAGGTTCTTGTGGTTCAAAGTATCGTTGAACCAGCAGTACGTATCATGTCCCTTTAGAATAGCCTGTTCTGCTTCATTTTCCAAAATCTTGATCTGTTTTCTGGACAGCTGGTGATATGACATACTATCCGAAATGTCCACTCTCTCATCGTGATGGAACCAGGTGTTCATGTATCTTTTCCACCACCCTTCTTCTTGTGCCGTGGACGAGTCCTCAGATTCCTCAGCTATATTTCCACTCTCTGGTGAATCAGACATCCAACGTCTCCAGAAGTACTGATCATTTGGAGGACTTGCTGAAGCTGGATGATCAGACATAAATACGGATGATTATCAACGCGACCAATGTGTTCGTATCCTTCGGTATTTCAACCTTGGCCATTTAAAAGTGATCAATATAACCGCAAATGTAAAATGCAGGTTGGATTACGGCAACTGAGATCACCTATTATCTGAACAGATAGTAGTTCCAAACTTGTAAATATCTTTCTATACATGAACCTTTAATTGTTATATCAAATATATAGTAATTAAGGGAAACACATCATGTCAGTAACTGTAAAGAGAAGAAGAGCAGCTTTGGGGCTTCAGATACCAATAAACTGCGAGCTATTTTGATTAAAAGCACTATGAAACATGAATGGTTGCAAAAGTTGGAGCTCCGAGACGCAGTTGACCAAAACTATGCGCAGTTGTTTCCTTCAATTGATCTTCTTCAAGAACAAAGACAATATGAACCTACAATCACTGCTGAGAACTTGAAGAACCTGAAGAAGTACCTGGCTGAAAAGGACAAGGACATTTTCCATCTCCGAGATGTAATAAACGCTAAGAACAGAGACAGCGAGCGTCTAAACGATGAGTTACTAAGTGCGCACATAGAGAACAACCTGCTTCAGGACAAGCTTTCTCATCTACAGAAGGAGTACGACTCGCTGATTGAGCGCTGGCTTCTTAAGGTACAGCGAGACGCAGATACGATGAATTCCCGGCTCAAGTAGTATGATATCTCTGAATTAGCTGGTATCAGATATACCTATGTAGCAGTCACAACTGAGTTGACTTGTGGGTAGTGCACAACTACAGATAATATCACTTACCCAATCTTTCCCCGTAACAAAAAACGCTTCAGTAGCTCAGTCGGAAGAGCGTCAGTCTCATAATCTGAAGGTCGAGAGTTCGAACCTCCCCTGGAGCAGTGTATTTTTTTGTATCCAGGTATCTCGTTTCTGTAGAAGAAGCATATCCGAAGCAGAAATCACTTCAGATACCGTAACTGGTTGATGAATTAGAAATCATGGTATACATCAGCTGACACGTACTTACTTCTGCCTAACCTTTATCATTTAATCCTGTTGCTCTAATTCGTAAATCACGTGGCTATCAGTTACTGGGTCATAAGGCTTCCTCAGGAACTGAGAGAATTTCTTCAAGTTGTTCAGGCCTCTAATTTCTCCGGCACACAATGGCATTTTTACAATGTGGAAATCCTCGTATAGTTCGTCAATTTGGTCCAAGTATTTCTTCTGCATCTTCCATCTGGCCATTTCCCTTCTGGAGCTCTGTGTCTCGTCATCCGCAAACAAGAGCTGGTTCACGATGATAGAGTTTACATCCATGTCATAAGACATCAGCTCCTGGATCAATCTCTCAGTTTCGTACAGCGATAAAAATTCACTAATACAGACACAGACAAATGTGGTCAAATCTGGGTCAATAAATTGCTCTCTGATCTTCTCCACGTTAGATTTCAATTCGTTCATTTTACCCACAATGTCCACGTTATTGGCACCTGCCAAAGAGTTCAACATGGGGCCCAACCTAGCGGTGATGTCTCCGAATTTCTCTAGCAATTTGGACAACGTGGAGGGCAATTGCAAAAATCTTAGTGTGTGCCCTGTTGGAGCTGTGTCAAAGATGACTGTATCATACCTTTCTCCTTCACCGCCTTCTTGATTTTTGATATGTTTCATAACTTCCATGAATGACAACGCCTCGTCAATACCAGGAATAGACGCTGTCAATTCCGAGAGGGCACCACCTTGAAACATGTCTGAGAATTCACCTGAACCACCCTGCTTGTTAGCCACTGCCATGTCATTCATGTCTCTAAGGGCTGCAGAAGGGTCGATTTCCATACAGGAAAGATTGTCCATTCCTGTCACTTTTCTGGCATCCTTACCGAATTTCTCGCCAAACGCATCACTCAAGTTATGCGCTGGGTCTGTAGAGATCAAAAGGTAGTTTTTGTCCGGTTGCGCCAATGCCATTTGAATGGCAACAGAGCATGATGAGGTAGTCTTACCGACACCACCTTTACCACCCACAAATATCCATTTGTGAGTTTGGGACGTAATTAAAGATTCTAACGTAGGTTCCACAGTCAAATCCATGATTATCTAATGGTCTTATTTCTTTCAAAGGGCGGCCCAATTGCTTCTCTTCCACAATATATTAACAATACACTGAATTGCGGTATGTTGGTAGGCTTATTGAAGGTAAGTTACCGACTAACCTTTATTTTTCAGTGGTATTATCCAAGAATTGAAGCAGTTTTGACAAGTTCCAATACCTTCTACACAAAATAATATCATTATATACGTATTTGATGTTTCAATATTGCATCCTGATGGTAATTATGCCTTTATAATACGCTGAATTTCATCAAATAGACGATCTTTCTGCTGCTTTTCTGTTTCCAGTTTCCAAAAAGCTTATCATGGCTCCTAAATTACTCACAAAAGGTGTATATTCTCTCTGCTTTCTTTCTTTCCCTAAGATTAAAGGTTTTGATATCAAATACCATGATCTTAAAGGTTTTTTGATTGAAGCCGCAGTCTGAAGAACAAGAGGAAAAGGTGATATTCATGTTGTCTGACACTTAATGGTGAACTAAGGACTGTGAAACAGTAGTAATGTCAGAATTGAGTGCAGAAGAGGAAAGGGCTAGGAAACTAGAAGAGGCCAAGAAGAGAGTAGAAGAGCTAAAGAACAAGAAGAACAAGAAAAAGAATAAGAAGAAAGTGAAAGATGCGGCATTTGACGGTTCAGAGACACCTGTGCTCCCTACAGACTCTGAGGAAGTAATTGAAGAAAATCCGCAGGAGGCAGAAGAAAGAGCAACTAAAGATGCTGAAGTGCAAGAGAAACCGATCCCAGCTGATGTAAGTGATCTGTTTGCAGAACAAGACAACAAGCAGAGCGATTTCATGGCTAGCATTCAGGAAAAACAGGTCGAAGATAAAGCGAATGGCCTGCAGGAGGAAATTCAAAAACTCAAGGAGCAGATCAAGAAGCTCAAATTTGTGAATATCGATCAAGAGACCACAATTGAGGACCTTGAAGAGCAAGTTGGGCTGCTGAAGGCTCAGGTAAGTGATAAAACGGCAAAGTTGAACTTGGCGCTTGAAGAACTGGCTTCTTCAAAAGCGGAAATTGAAGAGCTGAAATCGAGTCAAAACTTGCCGCAGGCACCTGTAGAGCTGGCGTCGTTCGACAGACACTCGCCTGCAAGATTCAATGCATCAAACGCTGGAACGCGTCCTTCTCACGACCCTGCTCTTCTGGCGAAGTGGAAAAACTGGAACGTTGACATGACCAGCTGGAGATCTATTGGTGTGGGTCCTGTGGTGGAGTTCTAACGTGACACAGTTTTTGATTGTGTGTATTTGTCTTTATGCTACTATATACAAGGTGTCCCTAAAATCTCAAAACTATATTCTATCACGGGAAGTGACAGTTCTGAACACACCAAGCTGACTCACAGAGACAGAGTCTATGGTTACCTGATTCTGCACAAAACTTCTCCGCCTGTTTTCTTGGCAATGGCGTCATTGATGTCCATAATTTCATCTCCGGATCTGATCAAAATCAGCTCTCCAGGCGCCAATGGCTTGACCAGACGCACCGAAACGCCGGAACATAGTTTTTTCAAATCATGTGTGTCCATATGCATCCTCAGGTTAGGTTTTGAGACCAGTCTGCAGCTCGAAATCACCGGCTTGTTCTCTCTATATTTCAGCCCCAGCCATAATTTTCTCGTCGAAATATTGTCGGGCGTCACCTCGGTGGGCACAACATCTGGACCTTTGGTAGATCCCCTCTGAAGGCTAGACACAAACCCATGTTTGTACAGACTGTATGCAAAGTTCAAGTGTAGCTTAGTGTACGGAATCGACGCTAATCCAATTCTCGCACGAGAACAGTTTTGTAAGTGCGCACAAGCGTTTGCAAGGTTCACAAGAGACATATTCCGCAAGTTCTGTAATTCACCACCTATTTGGTAAAGCGAATCCAACACCTAAACTGTTTATAGACCCACCACAGCCCTTCATACCTACCTAATCATCGCTAAAACGTATCTGAATGCACTCTTCTCTTAAGGAAAGCCTGGGCTTTGGTGGAAAATTTTGATAATATCAAAACCGGGTAACGATATTGAAGATGAACGGTATGTGATCACGTGATGTGATCTACTCTTAGAGCTGTTTCTCCAGGTGCGTTCTGCTTCAACCACTGTCATTCCTAGTTCTATGGCATCCTGCTAGGTGGCTCATCAGTGATAAGACTGCTGTTCTGTGTTTTGCTGCTTTGTGCTGTGTTACGATCGTTGATTCATTACCATATAATGTTGGCATCTGGTGTGATGAGCTAAAAAGAAGAAGGGATTCCAGGTAGAGTGCCGAGACTAGTTTTGAGCATTGCATAAACGGTTCATAAACATCAGATTGTTGACGCACATAAATCCGGATCATGTTTGCTCGTGCTGCGCCTAGAATAATGAGGTCTCTTGCATTCCGCAGGATGATCTCAAGAAGAGCCCAAACTCCAGAGGAACTGCCCAGCTTTAAGACGATATTTCTGGTAGCGATCGTAGGTACAGCGATCTTCGTGAAAGCTGTAGACTCCTTGGAGCAAAACAAGCCCAAGAACTCATACAGCACGTCCGAATTTGACACAGTTATGAGCGGACTGAAAAGAAGAGTTGCGTTGTTTGACCAGGAAGATCTGAACCTGCGCTGTGTGCAGCCTGGGGTGTCGCTCAAGAACATTAGAATCCCACAGCAGGCGAAAGTGATTAAGCCTACAGAAGTTGTGGACGCTGTCAGAACCCGAGAGGATGACAAGTACTCCGTCTTGTTGAACGAAATGTACGAGAAACATGGAAAGTCGTACTATGAGCATCTGCCTAAGGGTCTCTTGGTGTTTTTATTGGGCCGGTACATGAAGGAAAATTGTGTAAAGGGGGACTCCGTATACCTGTTGGATTTCCCTGCGGATATCAACGATGCGATCAAGTTTGAGAATGAAGTGTCCGTCATCGACAAAGTGATAGTGCCAAAGTCTAATGAGGATAGCAAGGTCTCGCAGTACTTCAAGACTGTGAACAAAGTCGAGTCTATTTAAGTGGGGTCTTATAGCTTTAGTGCGCGTACCCATGTAAATAGTTATTTATGGCTGGTCTCCGCAACCAGCCTGTCCTGTATATCGTAATATTTGTTACCTGTGTCTTCATTTCTTAAGGGCACCAAAGTTTGAAAACCCCATGACACGCTCGACTTCAGAACTTGCTTGTGTACCAGCTGGGGCGTTGTCTTCAGCTAATGCTGGTTTAGGTTTCTTTTTCTGTCTTGGTACCTCGCCAGACGCTGCATTCTGTTTGATAAATGAACTGATAAATTTGTGGTACTGTGATCTTATCTCACTTGTCGGTACGGAATCATTATCCCTTGTGTCCTTAATCAAGGGTTCATTGAAAACATTCTCAAACCTGATGATATGTGACTTGTGGTTCAAATGGTTGATGAATTGCAAGGTGTCTTTAAATGTCAGGTCGCACAGCTCGCAGTAAAATCCAAATTGTTTGCCCTTCTTGTACTGAGTTACAGTCGCAGACAAAGTGCGTTTATTAGCATCCCGGAGGTTGTACTCCAGTAACAAGCGGTAGTCCGTGTATCTCAGCTTTATGGCTTTGAGCTGTTCTTCGTCTAGCGATGAGAGATTGTTTGTCCTTTTATCAGTACTGGAGGCTTTGGCAGCATATTCTTCACGATCCCAAGTTCTTCTTCCAAATGACATGCTTCTATTCTCCTATTTCCACACAGTAACAAGCTGATAAGTCCTGTTATCGGCCCTTCCTTCCAGATCTCTTTATACAAACCCGTTTAGGTGCATTATATTTCAGATTTAATGCACATTTCATCTCAGCTCATCGCTATAACTCTATACCGGAACAAAACACAATATCGACCGCAAATCATTAGCATCCGTCTCTGCTATCTCTGAGAAATACAATATGCCTATACAGAATACTCATAAGCTGATAATCCAGCCTCACCTGATAAAGTGGATTCCCAAGAATCCAAGACAAGTCAAGAATGTCATTTCCTTTGATATAGACCATACAGTGATTAAACCCTCAACCGGACGATTCAGCCGGAATTCAGACGATTGGATGTTCATGGTATATAATGGTAAATCAACTTTAGATTTACTGTCACAGCGTCTAAAAAGCTCCCCAGAAGAACATCTGGTGTTCTTTTCGAATCAGGGCGGAGTCGTCAGTGAGCCCAGCACGTCTAAAAGTTGCGTGAAGCATGTTGACAAGATAAGCAAAATACTAAAACATATTTCAGATACAGACGGAGATATCTGCGATCGTATTTGGATCTACTGTGCCACCAAACAGTCAGCTTCTTTGTTTCCTAAGAAGAAAGCTTCTGACAAGAACAGCCTTAATAAGATAATCAAGGCACCCGCTACACCAGAGAAAAAGTTAGTGAATGGTATGATCATAACACCAGAAATGTTTGGTCATGTCAGGAAACCTAACAGGGGCATGTTTGATGAGTTCGTCAAGGATTCTCAGATTGACTTCAAGGGTCAGCAGGTAGAGTTTTATTGTGGTGACGCAGCCGGTCGAAAAGGTGACTTCAGCGACAGTGATAAGCTCTTTGCTGCAACGCTTGGGGTTCCATTCAAAATACCCGAGGAATACTTTGGTGAAGAGTTGTAGTATATATTACTTCTAAGTGATACGCTTCGATGGTGATTTTAATAGTGACTACTCATTAATACAGAGTGGCAGCTTTCTCGAAAAGCTGGTCTACAACACCGTTTAGTTGGTTGATGAGTTCCAATGATGAGTCGTACGTGGCGTCTTGTTGAGGGGTCTCATATATGTATAACCATCCGTTTCCCTGGTCTAGCACGCCGTAAAATACCTTGTCTAGAATCATTTGAGAAAGCTTTCCCTCCACTTGTTGAGCATCAAGCCCAATAATCTGGGAGATATGTGATACTTCGACGCACTCGAATGGTTCAATGATCTTGGAAAGATTTGATTCTAACAGTGTGTCGTATAATGCGTTGAAATGCGATCTGATTAAGTCATCGCCCATTAATTCTGTCTTGTAATTCTGCATGGCAGTGTTGAATTCTTGTAAGGATCTGTGGTTGTATGCTTCGGCAATTGCCTTCATGGCGTCAATACCGCGACTCTGGTAAGATTCCTTTGTGTATTTGGCGTTCAAAATCGATTTCACTTCGTCGATGAGATTCAACATGATCTTGGACAAAAGCATGTACTTTAGCACCTGGCAGGCCTTGTCAAAAGTGTTTGTGCCTGCTTGGCTGTGGAACGCTTCGAAGGACTCGAAGAAATAGGAAAATGCAGTCTTATAGTCCTTATCTTCACAGTGCAGGATACCACTCATTAGATCTAGTTCTGCCATAGTTAAAGTCGGACAGTAGATAGAATTTGCCGATGTTCTTGCGCTGGTTAACGCAGCCTTTGATTTTGCCAAGTTTCTTAGCTTATGGTACACCTTACACTCTAGCAGATGGACCTCCAGCAAAGAAGACTTGTCATCTAGCTTCTTGAATTGTCTCAGCAAATCATTAATCAGCTGCAAAGATTCATTGTAATGCGTCATCTTGTAGTACAGCGTTGCTAGTCTGATCGACAGCGAATGCTTCAGAAACACTCTATTCTCCCTCGATGCGAACTCAATGGAGTCCTGGCAGACCTCAACTTGTGTGTCCAACGAATTTGGGATCTTCTCAAAATCGTCCAGCAGTGTCCTCAACACCTTGGCTATCTTTGACTTCGCGTATTTCATCATCACATCGCGAGACACGGGGACAAACTCCGCAAGCTTCTGCAGCTGTCCTGTCGTTCCATACAGCTCCCCCAGTCCCAGAATGCATTGCTCTTTCTCCTGAGATATCTTAACATTATCGCTGCTCACACTAGAAGCGTTGCTCACGCTGCCGCCAACGTTCCCAGTCTTGTCCTCTTTCAAAAGCTCCAAATATACCTGCTCCGCCTTCTCATACTCTTTTTTCTCCACTAAAGCTTTGGCTTCGGTCACTGACATCCTGAATCCACTTCTAAATGCCCTTATGTGCTCGCTATTACGGCTACACCCCTAGCTGTCCTGCTTTGAACACGATCTTTGCCACCTTAAATCTGATAGTCATTATACATAATCTGCTTAAAGCTGCTGAAACTATTGAAAATGGGCTTGATATGTGAAAATCATCATGTACGACTAGAAGGAAACACTAAAGCTGTTAAAAGTGACCCTTTTTCACGTCCTTCAGCCGTCCAAAGAACATGGTGGTGTTTTGTGCGCATTCTAGCTCGTTTGAGCACCATTCCTGACCCATTGAGCCTCTTTGTCCGCCAATTTTACCTACTACACGGTATTTCAAGCATGTATCTGGTCACGTGACATTATTTTTCCCCCATTCTTCATGAAAAACTCAAAGAACCAGTAACGTGTTCTTTACAAAGGATAAACACCAAAGACAGAGGTTTGAAGGCAGCTCACAGGCAGAGCAGGAACCATTGTGTCGCTGAAACAGGTTTTTGGCTTGTGCTTTTGCTGCCAGTGTGGATATCCGTGTTTTTGAGTGCAGGTTGCAGGTTTCAGGCGCAGGATTCGACGGGTTTGAATCTGGATCAGAACAGAACTGGAAGCGATTGCAAGCTACTGCAAGCAACTGCCGCAATGGGTTACTCTGAGATGCAGGAGGTCAAAAAGACCGAGAAATTCGGTTTGGACGCAGACAGGGTTGGAGAACTGGAGGTATGCAAGGGCCCAGAGAGACCCTTCTTGGTGACGGAGCCTTCTAAGGCGCTTTACGGGCTGCGTACGATGTCTACAGGCAAAGAGCGCGTCGTGGTGTTTGTGCTGGCTCTGTTTGCCGCTGCAGTGAGGCTGTGGAACCTTTCAAGCCCAGACTCGGTTGTTTTCGATGAGGTGCACTTTGGAAAATTCGCTGCGGAGTACATCAAGGGCACTTTCTTTACAGATGTGCATCCTCCTTTGGCAAAGATGCTGTACGCTGGTGTCGGCTCGTTGGCTGGATTCACTGGTGACTTCATGTTCGAGGAAATTGGCCAGGCGATCCCTCAGGGCACTCCATACTACACAATGCGATTCTTTTCCGCGTCGTTGGGTTTAGCCACTGTATTGTTGATGTATTTCACCTTGCGTGCTTCTGGTGTCAGAATTGCAATTGCATTCATTGCATCTTTGATGTTTGCTGTGGAAAACTCGTTTGTTACCATCTCCAGATACATTCTATTGGACGCTCCACTAATTTTCTTCATCGCAGCAGCTGCTTACTCGTACAAAAAATATGAGCTGTATCCAACCGGATCATTTACCTCATACAAGGCTCTATTGGCCACTGGTTTGTCGTTGGGATTGGCTTTGTCCTCCAAATGGGTTGGACTGTTCACCCTCGCTTGGGTTGGTATTCTATCCTTGTTGAAACTTTGGTTTGAAATTGGTGACTTGAAAAAGCCAGTCAAGAATATTATTAAACACAACACTATCAAAGCAATTGTTATATTGGTAGTCCCTGTCAGCTTGTACCTGTTCTTCTTCCACGTTCACTTCCAAACTTTGATTTACAACAGTGACGGTGCAGGATTCTTTTCTTCCGCGTTCAGAAGCACCTTAATCGGCAACAATATTCCTAGCAACATTCCATATGATGTAGGTGTCGGTTCCTCTGTTTCTATCCGTCATACTGGAACCATGGGTGGTTACTTACACTCTCACAAACACATGTACGAAACGGGATCCCAACAGCAACAAGTCACCTTATACTCTCATTTGGATGGCAACAATGACTGGGTTATTGAATTGTACGATAAGCCTGAACATGTTCCAGAATCGTTTGAAGGATTGAAAGACGGGACCAAGATTAGATTGAGACACAAGATGACTGACCGTAGACTACATTCTCATGACCACAAACCTCCTGTGTCCGAATCTTCTGACTGGCAAAAGGAAGTGTCCGCATATGGTGCTAATAACTTCACCGGTGATGCCAACGACGACTGGATCATTGAAATTGACAAGAAGGCTTCTGTTCCTGGTGAAGCTCAGGAATTTGTCAAAGCTATTGATACCAAATTTAGACTCAGACATGCTATGACAGGATGTATGTTGTTCTCTCATGAAGTCAAGCTGCCAAGTTGGGGCTTTGAACAACAAGAAGTTACTTGTGCTTCTTCTGGTATTCCTTCTTTGACGTTGTGGTATATTGAAAGTAACTTTAACCCAACTCTGCCAGCAGATGCTAAAAGAATTTCATATAAGAAACCAAACTTCTTGGAAAAGTTCATTGAATCTCACCAAAGAATGTGGCATATCAACAAGAATTTGAAGGATCACCATGTTTACCAGTCTGACCCATCCACCTGGCCATTTTTGTTACGTGGTATCTCCTACTGGTCTCAGGATCACAAGCAAATTTACTTGTTAGGAAATGCTGTTGTATGGTGGTCAACAACTGCAGTTGTTGCCGTTTTTGTTTTAATCATTGTTGGGGAACTCCTAGCCTGGCAATTAGGATGTCCTATTTTGCAGGATAAGGATGTCTTGAACTTCCATTTACAAACTCTGCATTACTTGTTGGGTTGGGTTTTGCACTATGCGCCATCTTTCTTGATGGGTAGACAGTTGTTCTTGCACCATTATTTGCCTGCTTACTACTTTGGTATCCTTGCCTTTGCACACGCTCTTGAAATTGTTGTGGCTTATGTCTTCAGAAACAAGAGAGCCATTGGTTATAGTGTTGTGCTATCCTTCTTGGTAGCCACTTTCGCCTTCTTCTATGCGTACAAACCATTGATCTATGGTACTCCATGGACTAAAGAGTTATGTTACAAGAGCCAAAAGCTAGGATCTGAGTGGGACTACAGCTGTGGTTCTTTCCTTGACAGCTACGATGATTACAATAAACTCAGCACCTCATCAGTGAAGGGTGGTGTAGCCCCTTCAAAGACTGCTGTTGCTGACGCTGATACTCCGCCAACCCAGGACCCAAATGCCGGTCCACCACCAGAACATGTACAATTCGATTCTGAAAAGATTTTCAGCAATGGCAACCTCAAGAAATTTGTAGACCAAAATGGTAATGAAATTCCTGAAGAGGAAGCCAAGGCTTTGCTGCAAAATGGCGGGTCTATTGTTTCAATGAAGCAGGAGACTATCAAAGCCTGAATCAGTGAGTTATCCACACACTTGTAGCATAAAATCAAAACTATCGTATGCTGAAAGGCTGTATAGTGCGTATATTCATTCTATATGTTAAGAAAGACCGTTAAATATCTTAGAGCCTTTATATGAGGACTTAATACTAACCGTATATCTCTGATGTGGTCTGCCGTCTTCTTAATTCTTTAGCGTATCTTACGAACATTGTGAGTAATGATATTGTAATGGCAAATAAACCCCAGTATTGAGTAACTGTAAAAGTGTGGATGTAACAATAGACTCCTTTGGAGCATACTGCTTGGCCCGCATCGATTTTTGACGAAAGTTCCTTGGCCAAAACACCACTTAGAACTTTCACTGTTAAAATACCGCCCGCGGTACTCATTCCCCATATGGTACTGAAACCCTTAGTACCAAATGAATCGGCTATTATGGCCGGGAAAGTCCCAAATGTCATACCAAATCCAGATCCGAACAAAATAGAGGATAGGGAGATATTGTCCAAGGCTTCTCTTATTGTTCCACTAGATCCTGTAGATATGAGCTTTCTAGATGCGATGATACTAAGTAAAGCGGAGAAGGCAATGACCCAAAGACGTTGGGCATGGAATTTCTTCACTAAAAGATCAGATATCGGACCGGAGATCAGCCGTCCACAAAACGACATTACCGAAATCAAAGATACCTGTAATGATTGTAATTCCTCCTGATTGAAGCTAGCAGGTTCATCGCTGGATTGAATCTGTGTGTTGACGACAAATCCAACTGCAAAGATGTACATCTGCCCAATACCTTGCAGTGTGGCTAGCATGAATAGATATGCGTAGAATCTAGGTTCCATCAGAGTGGTGAGAATAGGATGCTCACTCCACCCAGTCGGGTTTCTGGTAGTAACTATTGCTAGATCCATCGTCTTTGACTTATCATGAACAGGAGAATTACTGACAGTATCCGTAGTATCCTCAGTATCGTTGGTTGCCAACAGAATTGAAGATTTGTTCTTGTGATTTAACGCCAGTTGGCGATGCCCCGGGGTAGGCTTTAAAAGTGGATTTGCTTTAATGGCTGAAGTATAATTGTCGTGAGTTTGAGCAGCGTGTTGAATACGAGATTCATCATGTTTAGCTTTACCGATGACCCAGGACTGAACACGGGTTGTCAAATCTTTGCTCCAGGAAGAAGCTGATTCTGTTCTAGGTAGAGGACTGTTTGCAGCAGATGATTCTTGCAGCAATGTCGAAGCTGATGAGGCCACGCCAGATTCTTGATATGACTCTCTTGGATTCTCTGGAACTGGAGTTGTTTCTGCAGTGAAAGCATCAATGTGTTCGGCTGGAATAACAGTCTTAATCTGCTCATCTGACTCGTGCTCATAAATTTTTAGCACAAATGCTCCCAGCAAGGCTGTGGAGGTGCAAATCGTGGTAAGAAACAAGAACACAGCGTTTATCTTCTTGCCAAACAAAGAGGAGCACGCATAGGAGAACACCACTCCTGACAATGCAAACTGAGATATGGGAAACGCCCCTGCGGCACCTCTATGGTGCGGGAAATTCGCCGTACAGCACTTCATTGCCGCATAAAACGCACATATCGAGCCAAACCCAGCTAGAATCAGAGCAACGAAGATGAGCGATACTCTCCCATATGCGTAAGAGTAGCATAAATACAGCGTGGAGTATGCGACACAGGTCAACCCCGCCCCAATTCCACTCGCTAAGGCCGGAGAGTGGTCTATGATCATTCCTGCTAGCACGCCCATCGCACTCATACCAATGGATATCGCTAAAGAAAAGTCACTGGAGTGCGAAATATCGATCTGACATCGCTTGAGTAGCTGCGGCGCATAGAAGCTGTACATGTACGGTGTGCCAGCACCCAAAGACACGATGTTGGCCCCAATAAACATTGCTGCGAGCTGCCATCTCGAAGCAGATCCAGATCGCATCTCGCTCATATCGCCTAATGGAAGTCCTTGCTCTCCAGTAAAAACTCAGATGGCCCAATCGTAACCAGCATCATCATCAGTTACATTACTTGAACACATGAAGAACAGCGAAGCTTTGTTCAGTCAACGTGTTGTGAAGACTAAATGGCTGTGGCTACATCGATGAGAAGTCATACTGATTAGATATCTGTCACGTGACCATTATCCAAATGTAATTCCCAGCATAAACCCCATTCAAGACCTCTGGAAAGATACTTGGCTCCCTGAAGTACACTTGCAGCTTCTGGACACCAAGATGACAGTCTTTTCTTCTCTTTCTTCTTTCTCCCTTGTCTATTCTGTAGTGATATAGAAACTGGACTCATATCGGGTTTCTTACAACTATCAAGAAGTTCGAAAGATTTTACAAAAGAGAATACCGGGCTAACTGAGTCAGCAGTGTCGTATCCTCAGAGCTCTAAAATACTTTTGGTTGCAATATTGGGCTAGTGATTTGCGAAACAGCAGTTTTACCTCATTTTATTTGGGATTTAGCAGAGGTCGTTTGAAATCAGTTGTATAGATTCTACTTTCCAAGCTCCATATTACAGGATATCTGTGCATCAAACGGTGAGGCTGGTGTTAAATCAAATAATGAAGTTCTTATTGTTGCTATTTTTGTGTTTGAGCAAGGTGTTAGCTGATGTGGAAGTGTTGCTTCCCAAACCGGGCTCAACATTCTCGTCCTCAGGCGGAACGGTGAGCATCGATTTGCAGTGGGAAGATGATGGATCAGATCCTGCGCTGGATCAGGTGCTAGAGTATAAGTTTTTGCTCTGTACAGGCCCGGACACGGAGATTGTGCCGGTCAAGACCTTGGGTCCTTTCAAACCCACCCAAGTGAGCGGTTTGAAGTACACAGCGGAGTTTGATGCAGATGTCGCACCGGCTGGGACATACTTCATTCAGTTTTACGCTGAATATAAGGAAGGTTACACGATTCATTACAGTGGGCGTTTCAAGCTTGAGGGTGTGGACGGTGCTCTGAGTGTTGAGCCCACGGCTACGGCAGTAGTGACAGAAACTGAGGGCCCTCCAAAAATGATCGCTTTAAGTGCTCTAGCTATTGATTCCAGATCATTTACGATTCCTTACTCTCTGCAAACCGGTGTTTCTAGGTTTGCTCCAATGCAACAGCAACCTGGCAGCACTATTACTGTGGACAGTTGGACTAGAAGGTATCCAACAAGTGAAGTGACTTATTACACAAGTCTCGTCAACTCTTTACAACAAAAGACTACGATCACTCCAGGGTGGTCATACATCAGAAAATCTGATTATAACTACGCGACCCCTGCACCTTTCCCTAGCGCTAACGGTGGGTGGTACGATCCAAAGGACCGAAAGACCATGAGTGCAAGGAAACTCAACGTCAAGCGGGCTATTTAAGAATTAACCGGGTACTAGTAGCATCTGCCCATGGCAGAAAGCATCGCATGTAATATTATATTATGTAACTGACAAGATACATAATCACAAAAGAAGGTATGCTGAGGATTCCGGTGTCGTCCGGCCTACTATGCGTCTCAATTGGAGTCGGTAACAGCACTTTCGGAGGTTTCGGCAGGCTTTGCAGCTGGTTCAGCTGCTGTCTCGGTTGCTGTCTCGGTTGCTGTCTCGGTTGCAACCTCCTCCTTATGCTTTGGAATGTTTTTCCTGTATCCGGTTAACGATCTGGTCTTTTGTCCAGAGCCACCAAAATTCTTGGATCTTGTCGCGTTTTTGGTCAAGCTGTACTGCTTCTTGGTGATGACCTCTAGCGGCTGGCCCTGGTATGCGAAATCGGTGTTGTGATCTTCCAAAAACTTCTGGCACTCTTCTTTAGTCTTGAACTCAACTTCTACCACGCCATTGAAACACTTCTTATGGTCTTTCTTCAAGCGCACCTGGTTCACAACGGCCAATCCGTTAAAGAACTTTTCTAGCTCTTCCTGCAACGTCAAAAACTTGTCCTTGTCCTCATCTTCGATCTTCTTCCAGTTCATGAACACCAACACTCTCTCATTTCTATCCTTAAAATCCACAGCTTCAAGAGGGGTCTTTCTGCGCACGTTCTCACCATCTGCGCTCACTTCTAAAATCGTAGATTCTCTCAAGGACTCTACCACTTTGTCTACAGGTCTGTACTTTTTCATTCTGTTGAACGATGCTATCGTGGTTATCGGAATCCAACCGTCGTTCTGCTCACACAAAGAACGCAAAAACTTGTCATATGGAAGGTTGTACTCGCTGAAATAGAATTCCACCTGCTTGCAACATGCTTTAGAAACCTCCTCAGTGAAATCAATTGGTGCATATGAGCCTCTGCGGCGAATTTCTTGGGAGAATGACGTATTATCCTCACCGTTCTTCTCACTCATCGTTGTTCCAGTATATTGATGACAATACGAACTCAAAATTAGCTGAAGCCACCAGGAAAGGGCACTATCCGCTTGAGGACTCGAATTGATTATAACTATTACATCCTTAACAGCCACTCGCCAAATATATCCACACTTGTGCTCCTACTAAAAGTGGTCCTCAAGCTTCTAACTTTTGATCTCATCTCTTGTATGGAATTTGGTGAAAAAATTGCTTAGTTGACAGTAAAAGGCAGGAAGATGAGATGAGGTATTGAGGGCTAGCGTTTATTATAGTACTGCATCAGCCTCGTTAAAATGGTTGAGGAGTTTGTCACCGCTCGGACATTTTGTAGACTGATGTTTAAATGAGCTTTCCACTCCTCCGTGGAATGCCAGCGGCAGACTCGTTGAGATGATGATGGATCCTAGGGTGCGCTGGACGAGCTTGAGCCGGTGACTAAGCAATTTTGGGTCAAAATGCTGGTCCATTGACAGGTGCGAAAGGTTGTCTATCAGGATCCAGGCCAGCGGTTTTGCTGTGGATGCCTCTGGGGAGTCTGGTTGACATCTCGAAATCGCGGTCACGGGATCACTGCACAGTTGATCCAGAAACTGGATGAAGGAATCAAACTGGCACATGGAGCTCTGATTCTGAATATATACCGAATTGGGCGAGGTTTCTGTATTCCAGCACCAGCCCATTGAGGATATGTCCAGTACCAGCCCGCTCGCATCGGGGAACTCCAGCCGCACTCGATCCACCACCGCCCGCGTCTTCTTATTGTCTCGCAGCGTATCTTGCACCACATGGACCCTATGGCACGCAAGCCCGTTCACCTGTGTGGTGAACTGACTTGTTGCGGTGAATTGGTCCAGCGAGTAAACCTTGCAGCGTGAGATGATATTCATCGGCTGCACTCTATACTATATTATTTGTAGATCTCCACCACACAGTATCAAATCAGGCCGACAGTTTCTAACTCCATTCACAGGAAAATACCCGATGAATTCATGTCCAGCATTTCGGAGCTTACGCCGTGTTCAACCTCCTGCTTCTTCTTCAAGACTTACAAGTCATCTGTCTCTAAAGATCTTCAACCTATAGTTTAAGCTATAAAGTTTCAAAATCACCAGAGATTGTATCACCATGTCAGGATGAAAACAGATCTCACTGCTCCAGATCGACTGACTTGTGGTGTGTACTGAATACTAGTGTAGGGCTCGCTGGATTGAATCGATACTCGCCATAGGTAAGGGCTACGTTGAGTTTTGTTTCGAGGAGTTAGGTTTTAATCATGGGTGTATTGAGCAAGATAGTGTTTTGGGGCAAATCTGTGGTCGCAGTGACGCTGTTGTCCTCCTGTGCTGTATACGGGATGCTAGCGTCGATTGTGTTCTCTCTTATTGGCAAGAAACACCTTGCCCAGTGGAGCACTGCGCGCTGTTTCTACAATGTATTTGGGACTGTGATGGGCATCAAAATCAACTTGATTAACGGCGAGCGTCTCAACAATCTACCAGCAATTTTTGTGTCGAACCATCAGTCTGAGTTGGACATTTTAGTTCTGGGTCGGACTTTCCCTCCAGGTTGCACAGTGACTGCAAAGAAGCAGCTGCAATGGGTTCCCTTGTTAGGGTGGTTCATGAGTCTGAGTGGAACTTTATTCTTGGACAGATCAAACCGTAAGAATGCCATCAAAGTGTTGAACGACTCGCTAGCATCGTTGAAGAAGGATAAGAGGGCCATATGGGTGTTCCCCGAAGGTACTAGACCTTATTCTACGCAGCTGGAGCTCACGGGATTTAAGAAAGGTGCCTTCCATCTGGCACAACAGGGGAAGATCCCAATCGTTCCTGTCGTTGTGTCGAACACGAGTTCTATCTACAGTCCTAGAAACGGTGTGTTCAACCGTGGAACCATCAACATCAAGGTCTTGGACGCTATTGACACCCAGGATCTGAAGAAAGAAGACGTTGGGGCGCTAGCTGAACGTGTCCACAAATTGATGGACGATGAGTTGAAGGAACTCGGTTACTCTGAGGCATTGGTCGATACTACTTTACCACAAGACGTTATCTCGTATTACGCTGCTAGAGACTCGGTGGACGCAGCAGCTGAAGCTGAGACTGAAGAAGACACTACAGCTGATCATTCGTCAATCCATTCTCATACCACCGATGCAACAAACCCAGAACCAACGGAACGCACCAGTCTGCTAAAGGAAGCTATCTAATAAGTAAGTAGAAAAGTACAAAATACGTTCGACGTGTGTGTGCAATTGTCCGATAGACTTATTTACAATTTACCGATATGCTTTAGATACTTGTCCACATCTTCGACACTACCTAGCCAGATACTGCTCTTGTCGTGGATATGCTGAGGCACCAGGTCCAGGATACGTTCACCTTTGTCGTTCACGGCTTTACCACCAGCTTGTTCAACAAGGAAAGCCATTGGGAACGCTTCGTACAGCAATCTCAACTTCCCATTTGGATTCTTCTTATCACCAGGGTACGCGAATAGACCACCGTATAGCACAGTTCTGTGAACGTCAGCGACCATAGACCCAATGTAACGGGCGGAGTAAGGCTTGCCATTGTTTTCCTCAGAGGGTTCCTTTAGTTTAGCAATGAACGAGGCAATGGCAGGGTCCCAGTAGCAGGTGTTTCCCTCGTTGATCGAGTAGATCGACTTTTGAGGTGGCAGCTTCAATTCGGGATAAGTCAAGATGAACTCGCCCAAGTTGTTATCCAACGTGAACCCGTTGACACCGGCGCCTGTGGTCATGACCAAGTGCGTGGACGCGCCGTACATGGTGTAGCATGCAGCGACCATCTCTCTGCCGCAACGTGCGACGTCGTTGATCGTTCCCTCGCTGTCTTCTTCGTCCGCGTTGTCGCCCGTGCTCTCGTGGATCTTGAACAGCGACACAATGGTCCCAACAGACACACCGGCGTCCAAATTCGACGATCCGTCAATTGGGTCGCAGCACACCGCGTATTTGCCCGGGCTGTTGCGGAACACAATCAGGTCTTCCTGCTCTTCCGACACCAAAACCTTGACGTTTCCCGACGCCTTCATCGCATTGATGAAGATTTCGTCTCCCAAGACGTCCAGCTTCTTCTGCTGGTCCCCGGTGCTGTTGGACGCCCCAGAAAGCCCGATCAAGTTCACCAGCTCCGCTCTTCTGATCGTCTGCGAGATGAATTTGAACGCAAACTGCAGCGAGTTCAAAAGCATAGAGAACTCTCCAGACGCATTTTTCGCAGACAGATGCTGCTGCTCCAGAATGAACCGCGAAAGCGTGATAATGTCCGTGTTAATGGACTCTGCTGAGTCCTTTCTGTGTTTCGTGCCAGCCATTTTTTTTTCAAAATTCTGTACTGGATAGATAGATGCCCTCTTTTCTTGTACCTGCTCTCGCTCCCCTAAACTACAAAAATACACGCCTGCCTGCCGAAATCACCACCCATTGACCTTTCTGCACCGCTCACCCATCCACTGCACGCCTTTGCAACTTATTTGATTCCCAAATGCAAACATCTTGGCGTTATATACTCCAAACTTTCCACTTTGCAGCGTTATGTGCTGAGTGGAAGGGACGTAAAGCTCCGGGAACGACGGGGATTGTCGGCGAGTTGCTGTGGGGTTTGGGTTGTCCGCTGAAACACCCACACCTTGCATACATTCTCGTTTCTCCACGCCCCGGGGTTTCGATTTTCGTTTTTTGCCGTGTGGGGGGAACCGCGAGACGGCGAGACGGGACGGGGAAAGTGGCACGTGACCGAGAAAGAAAATGGAGGTCACGTGACGACATGAAATTCTGTCCAGCTGCCGTTACCATTAAAGATGAGGTTCAAATGGCACGATGAGGTTTCGATGCAGAAAGCAGCGTGAGGGTCAACTGAGCAGCGCGGACCGTGGCGGAGTTTGTGACAAGGGTGCAGAGACAATGGCCAATGCATGGCAGAGCAAGAAACTCGGGGCCTGGAGCTCTGAGGGCGGGCTGTTGAAGAAGAAAGGCGTGACGGCAGCGAAAAGCTCGAACAATGCGCAGGGCACGGGCGAGAACGCCAAGCGCAAGAGCGTGTCGCCCGACTCTGGGCAGGGGCGGGCGGCCGAGCGGCCGCCCTTCGACAGCGCGCAGGTGAGACGGTTTTTTCGGGAGCAGTTTGCGCAGGTAGCGAAGCAGGGCAGGCCGCTGGTGACGGAGGACTCGACGGACTGGAACACGGCGCAGTCCAAGAGCTGGAAGTCCAAGCGGTACGGGTGTCTTTCGGAGCTGGAGCGGTTTCTCAAGTGAGCCCCGCAGCGGCCGGCCAGCTTGCCGAGCGCAGTACGTAGCATCACTAGGCATAGTCATCGTTTGTACATTAAGGCATTGAAAAATTCGAGATTGAGTGCGGCGAGTGCGGTCGCTTGCTGTAACGTTGGACTAGCGAGTTTCGGGCTGCGGTTGCAGGCCCGAGACCCACGGTAACGTTTCTGGCGTCATGAGTCTGTCTAGTGTGGAAAACCGGCTCACGTACCACATCAGGACGTGGCTTTCGAGCTCATTCCATTGGAGTACTATCCACAACTCGACGTTCATCATCTCGCTGTTCGCATGTGCTGCTGCTGGGCTAATAACGCTGGTGCCTGTTTACATGGTGCCATGGCAGCTCAGGCTGGGCTACACGTCGCTGCATTTGAACCTGATCGCTGCAGCGATGAATCTGGGCATCTACCTGACTCCACCGTTCTTGGGGCTTTTGGCAGACTCGCACGGACCGGTTCTATTGACCTGGCTTTCTCTGATAGGATACTTGCCCAGTTATTCGTATCTGTCGTACATCTTCAATCAAGGCCACGACCCGCGTTTCGGTCTTACGTTCGCAGCGTTTGTCTTGCTCGGCGTGTCGACCAGCGCTTTGTTCTTTAGTGCTTTTATCACTTGTGCTAAGCTGTACCCGGGCAAAAAGCTTCTTTCGATCAGTTTCCCGACCGCATTTTTCGGACTAGCATCACTTGCTGGACTTCAAGTGATCAAGCTGCGTGTGTTCCATTTTGTGGATCCCGCTGGCCACATTTCGTTCTTGAACTTGGCTGTTGTCTTTAAGGTCTTGGCATTATTTTACACAGTGGTGTTTCTACTGACGTGGATATCTACAAGTGTCGTCGCGATCATCAAGCTACGCGGCTCGCATGAGGAGCAACCGCATTCTGTTACTGACACGGAGGCCTCTCCTTTGGTGACCGTTTCGCAGTCTGAGAGTGCGGAAGCCCAAAAGCCCGAAGATCTGTACTCCAAGATCAGACAATTTTTGCAAGACCGTATCGCACATATGTTCATCGTGGTGATGCTTTTGTGCCTTGGTGTTGTCGAGATGTTCAACACAAATATGGTCAGCATGACGACGCTTATTCTGGGACCTGGGGTCTCTTTCAACGTGCTGCCCCAGTTCGCATTTTCGTCAACGGCAGCACGGTTTTTGTCGGGACTCGCCGTGGACTCGTTCACTAAGTGGCAGTGGCCCCGCGGATACCTGATTTTGTTTCTCTTGTTTCTGGCCGTTGTGGGACAGTATATGGTCATACGTGCCATGGTCTTGAGCGATGTGTCGTATATGTTATGGGCTAGCTATATTTCGGGATTTGCCTCTGGCGGTTTGTTCTCTACGTTTCCCGCCCTCACAATGAACATGTGGGGGGACCAGGTATTCGGTACTGCTTACGGTACCTTCATGCTGGGACCTGCCGTTGGTTCAACGTTGTTCGGCATGAACTACGCTCGCCTCTACGACTCTCGCTGTCAGCCGGGATCTGATGCGACATGCATCCTGCCTGTGTTTAAAAACAGTATAGTGGTGCTTTGTGTGGCGATACTTATATTTGGCGGGACTCTGGCGAAGTCGCAACGGCTCAGAGGTGCATGAGGGACGGCTACCGTGGTTTACAGTACAGTATATCACCTTAGACACTGGTCACGTGTTGTAATCTAGTCAGCGACAAGAGTATATACAAATTAAGCCTTGTGGCTCAACGTAATTGTCCTGAGGTGGACTACATATTCAGATTCAACTCCTTCCATCTCCCTTTGGACCATTGGAAGTGCTATTCAGTGGTCTTCTACTACCGCTACGTGTTCAGTTTGCTGGAACCGCTACAAGCCAAAAGGAAAAAGTGAAAAATTGGGAAAGTACACGATTATATGTATGCAAAATGTATATTTTATACCATTTGATAGTAGGTATAACAGTCAATTGGTCGTGAGCTGTGGTAGCTGTTGATACTATTGAGTTGGGTGTGGTGAAATTTGAGAATTGCCCGTTTATCCTACGTGTATTTCGTTTCTTTAGCGTATTCTGTGTTCTACTTTTGGATCTCAAACCCTTTTCGATTAGATTGTGAAGTATGAGCGGCCGACTACTTGACTTGTTTAAGCCATTTGAGGCATATTTGCCTGAGGTTATTGCTCCTGAAAGGCCTGTCCCTTACAAGCAGAAGCTGATTTGGACTGGAGTATCGCTTTTGGTGTTTTTGGTGTTGGGCCAGATTCCTCTATATGGGATCGTGTCGAGCGAGAGCAGCGACCCGCTGTACTGGCTCAGAGCTATGTTGGCATCTAATCGTGGTACCCTGATGGAACTGGGTGTTTCTCCAATCATCACTTCGTCTATGATTTTCCAATTCTTGCAGGGTACGCAGCTTTTGCAGGTGAACATGGAATCCAAGCAGGACAGAGAACTGTACCAAATCGCTCAAAAGGTGTTTGCTATTTTGCTAACTTTCGGTCAGGCTATTGTTGTGGTGCTGACTGGAAACTACGGAAGACCTTCTGACTTGGGACTAGCCATCTCTTTGCTGCTGATTTTCCAATTGATTTTTGCCTCGTTCACTGTATTGCTGCTTGATGAACTTTTGTCCAAGGGCTACGGTTTGGGTTCTGGTATCTCTTTGTTCACAGCCACTAATATTGCTGAGCAGATCACTTGGAAAGCGTTTGCGCCAACCACTGTGAATGTGGGCCGTGGTCAAGAATTCGAAGGTGCCGTGATCGCTCTGTTCCATTTGCTTGCTATCAGAAAGGACAAGAAGAGAGCTTTGGTCGAAGCCTTTTACAGAGAAAACTTGCCAAATATGTTCCAAGTTTTCTCCACCATTGGTGTCTTCTTGTTCGTTCTATACTTGCAGGGTTTCCGTTACGAATTGCCTGTCAAGTCCACAAGAACTAGAGGTCAGTACGGCTCGTACCCAATTAAGTTGTTCTACACGTCTAACACGCCTATCATGTTACAATCTGCGTTGACCTCCAACATCTTTTTGATTTCCCAGATCCTATACCAAAAGTTCTCCACAAACCCAATGGTCAAGTTGTTGGGTGTCTGGGGTACCAGAAACGGCGCTCCAATGGGTCAACAAGTGGCTCTTTCCGGTTTGGCATACTACATTCAACCTCCATTCTCTGTTACGGATGCGTTGTTGGACCCCATCAAAACCGTTATCTACGTCACTTTTGTGCTAGGTGCTTGTGCTCTGTTCTCTAAAACGTGGATCGAGATCGCTGGTACTTCTCCAAGAGACGTTGCCAAACAATTTAAAGACCAAGGTTTGACCATTAACGGTAAGAGAGAAACAAACGTATACAGAGAGTTGAAGAAGATCATCCCAACTGCTGCTGCGTTTGGTGGTGCTGTTATTGGTGCTCTCTCAGTTGGTTCTGACTTGCTAGGAACTTTAGGGTCTGGTACCTCTATCTTGATGGCCACTACCACTATATACGGGTACTACGAAACTGCTGCTAAAGAGGGTGGTTTCTCTAAAAATTTGGTAGCTGGATTCTCTGAAATGATGTGAAAACTCTTGATATCATCAACCAGACAGATCACACTTTCTCCTAAAAGGCTAAATTTTAGGAGCATATACCTCCGCTAGGGTCGCATTCTTCCTTCTAGTGCTGTTGTATCGTATATACAAATTTTTGTAACATTTGATTACAGAATAAAGACTCTGAAGCATTGAACCAGCAACCAATTTGGATTGTGTCGCAGCGCCAAGGAAGTGAGAACAATTCTTACCCTGCACGCACAAAGGATTCTAGAATAAAAAATTAAAATGAAGAACTCCTCATAGGGGGCTCGAACCCCTGACATTTCGGTTCCTTGCAAGCGTGCTTAAAAGCCGAACGCTCTACCAACTGAGCTAACAAGGACGAGTTCTCTACTAGTACTTGGTGTTTAACCGATACATAGATTCCTCTATCGTGGGTTTTTGTTAGTACAGCACAGAGTCACTAGTTGAGATACTCATCAAGACTAACTAGGTATCGGATTCATGCCGAACGTTTGTATTCTACTCTCTATGTACATGTAAGTAGTGGTCAAAATTTCACTATCTATGCTGCTGTTCTGGTTCATTACTGGGTGAATAGTCTGTTGTTGACAGCAGACCAGTTCAAGTTGTCCAAACAGTTCTTCACGTACTTGGATCTGCCTTGGACACCGTAGTCCATTAGATAGGAATGGTCCCACAGACTCACGCAAATCACAGGCATGGTCCAATCCTTAACGTTCGCATCGTTGACCAGCAAATCTTTGATCGAGACCAACTGCTGCATCTCTTCAAGCGACACTGCACTGTTCAAATCGAACGACTGGTTTCTAGCGAAGTAGTATGGTGTACCGTTGTTTTGAACTGTTAGAATGTGTAGCTCCTTAGCGTCGTTTTCGACCAAAAACAGCCATCCTTGTCCGAAAACGTCCTCTTCGGCACGCTTGACCATCTCTTCCTTGAACTGCTCCCAGTTCATGCCATATTGGGTATCCAGCTTCTGTACAAACTCACGCGAGGGATGTGTTTCCTGCTCCATTGGCAAAATGTTTTCGATGAACAAATGGTTGTTGTGCAACGCACTGGCCAGGTTGAAGATGTTCGACTGGTGTGGCTTCTTGGCCGTGTGAAGCACGAGATGGAAGGGCAGGTACGACTCCATCGCCGTTCCTGCAGACGCTAGCGTCAGCTTGTCGCACAAGAACGCTTGCTGGTCCACCCAGCACGTTTTGAACGCATTGGCGCTCATCACCCGCGGGATCCCAGTCTGCAACAGCTGATTCACTCCTGGAAGCTTGGGCACTGTGTGTATACCTCTGCAGAAAAGCCTACCGGTCACACACATCTTGCTAATTTGCGCTTGCTCCTGGTGGCAAACTCTGGACGCCCTGCGGTTGCAACATGCTGCGAAGACTCCAGTCCGAAACTGGCTTCTTCGCTGGTCCCTATGCGTTCTAAAATTTTCATACAGCAGTTGGGCCATTTCAGCTGTTACCCGGCTTTCGTGATCTTTCTGTCCAAACATCGCCTAAAGGAACAAAAACGCATCAACTCGAAGCAACACGTATCAACACGCACACACTCCGTGGCACGCGCCTGCCAAGCGCAGCCCACGCCGCCGCACAGCCATGTCCCTGGGCGTTCCTTTGTCCCAGCTCATGCAGTCACGTGCCGACGCAGTGCGCTCCGGCATCCCGTCTCTGGACCGGCTGCTGGGCGACGGCTTCCAGCAGCAGTCTATATACGAGCTATACGGCCCGCCTGGCGTCGGCAAAACCCGTTTCGCCGCCCGTCTCGTCACAGAAAACTGCGCGCACACCAAATGTTTGTGGATCGACACGTTCCAACAGGCGCCACTGCGCCTACTGGATCACGTGACCGAGGGCCAGCTCTGCATCACGCGCCAAACGCGTTTCACCCAGCTGTGGTACATGTTCCAGAACATGGACGAGCACTACGGCCTGGTCGTAATCGACGGCCTGTCCCAGCTGCTGGTGCAGTACCTGCAGGCGTACGAAAAGAACACCGCGCGTAATTACCGCACCTTGCCGCTGCACGACTTCAAGGTCAAGAGCCTGATCCAGCTTCTGGCTGCGCTCACACGCTACGCGTCTGCCAACAACGCGGTTGTGCTGCTGCTTGATGACGCCATGAACACGGGGTTTCAAGACTACTCCGACGATTCCTACGTGTCGTACGGCGACTCTGCCGTGAACCACTTCTTAGTGACGTCGCAGCGCAAGCGTCACGTGCAGGTCCTGAAATCCGGCCTTGTAGCAAACGCAGCCGTAGGCGGCAAGGACACCCGGTGGGAAGTGTTTCTCCGATGCAGGATCGGCATGTTTCGCGACTGGCATACCGCGGCTTCCACAGGAACGGCCGCGCGAGTGCCGCGCGCAGCGCGGCTGTTCGTGCTGCAGCACCCGGCGGCCGACTGCGCCGACGCGGTGTACACGGACGACGACTTTGCAGAACTCGCGCCCAGCGGCTGCGTCTGTGCCGCGGAGCAGCAGCAACAGCAGCAGCAGCAACAGCAACAGAAACGGCGGCGCGTCGATGCGCTGCTGCCGGCAAGCCCCCGCGTGCCCGACATTCTCTTCACCCCGCGCATAGGCCACCCAGACGTCTCCGCGGCAGACCCCGCGCTCGATGAACCGGACATCGTGTACGACAGCGAAGGTTGACTCTGTACGTGTGTTACCCTACCTAAAAAATAACGGGATTTACGTCCCAGATCCAGATCTGGCCGATCCAAGGGCGGTTCTGGACCGTGTCCACGGCCCGCTAGCTTCTATTTATGGCAGCCAAAACAAATGACGTGCGAATGCGGAATTCCTGCCACCCCATGTCTCTGTTTTGTCACACACTAAACCCTTTTCAGCTCGACTCCCTTGCTTCTCCGCCCGTTTCCACAGCATTCCATTTTCGGCGTGATTCTTTCTTTGCCTAATGGGGTTAAACGATCTCAAGCTCCGTGTGTCTGTTTTTCTTTGTGTCATTTCAAGAAAGCCATTACGCTCCATTACGCTTCTATTCTAGTGTAGTTGACGTGATGGAGAAGAGTAATGGAACAGGTCTGAGACGGGATTAGAAGCGCAAAGCACAGATATTTTTGGTCTGGTATGGCGATCTGGGATTTTCATTAATTTTCAGGATCGGCGTATATAAAGGGCGATAAATGTGGGAAGAACGGTTTTTTTTTTTTTGCGGGGGGTTTAATAGATTGAAATATCGGGATCTTCATTGTAAATTCTCTTTCCACATATAGGCAAGCATATAAGAATCTACTTTCGCTACATCATCACACATAACATCAGAAAATGAAGTTCCTAACTGTTTTGGGTCTATTTGCCGCCACTTCTTACGCTGCTTTCGAAAACGTGACCTCCAGTGACAGCGTCGCTCCAGTGCCAACCAACAACGGCACTGCTTTGTCCACTGACTACGTGACTGAGGTGGCCACCGTGACTGAGTTCACCACATACTGCCCTGAGCCAACCACCATTGTGACCAACGACAAGACCATTGTGGTCACCGAGGCCACCACTTTGACCATCACTGACTGCCCATGCGTGATCACCAAGACTCACGAGAAGCCAGGCCAGCCAGGTAAGCCAGAGCAGGAAACCACTGCTCCAGTCAAGCCAACCACCAAGGCGCCACCAGCTGAAACCACCGTCACCTCCGCCAAGCCACCAGCCAGCACCTCCCACGTCGTTCAGACCTTTGACAACTTGGGTAACAAGGTCTCTATTGGCTTGACCGGTGCCTTGTCCTTGTTGGCATTGTTCATGTAAGAGCGCGGGTCCCTCTTGCTGTTTGCACCAGTTTTTTTCTTTTAGTTCTTCCGACGCGACTTGCACGACCATCCTTTGGTTTTGTCGTTTGTCACTGATTGATACAATAATAGAAGCACATCTTTGATTGTTCTTCACAGTTCATACCCGCGCCCGGACATGGAATTTTAACAACCACCACCAAAACTAATACGCACAGTCTTTTCTATATTAACCTGATAACCACTGCTCCATCATACCCTTGGGACGGTTATTGGTTGTGCAAACTTTTTTACAGTTCTTCCAACCGATATATCATCATCACTTACTTACATCTAAATCTTATACAGTCAAAGTATAAACTAATCGTTTAAACCTGAGATTATTTCTTATATTGAGAAAGAAAGAAGATTATTCTTGCTTTGAGGGTATTACATGGTTTATCATTATCTATACAATAACGGAATACTGGGTCACATTATCGGTTTCCATCGAGTTGTAATAGATGGTTCATGAATGAATGTTATAAGATTCCCGAAGGGTATCGGATGACGAATTAAAAGTGGGTATCGAGGAGAAAGTCCTTAGAAATGAATAAGTATCAATTTGGCATTTCCTACATCTGATGATAACGCATTAGTTCAGATGGAATGCAGACGAACGTAATGAACAGGAGCGAAAATAGGTTGAAAGTGAGACTAAATCAACAACGCACCAACAGCGAAGGCGATAGCACCAGTACCGAATGAGGCCAAAGCAACAGCAGCGCCGGATTGAGTCAAAACGATTGGAGTAGAAGACACTTCAGCTTGGGTAGTCACCGAGGTTAGACCGGACTTTGAGTGAGGAACCTCCAAAGCTTCAGATGGTTTAGAAGCAGGTACACCGCCACTTGGTTGCTCGGCTTCAGGCTTGCCGTTGGTTGGCTTAACTAAGCATTTCTCTTCAGTACAAACAGTCGTCGAAGTGACAGTCTTGGCAGTCTGCGCTGGTTCTTGAGGAACACCATTGGTGCCATGTTGCTTGTTAGTGCATTCATCCTTGGTACAGATGGTCGAGGTAATGGTCTTGCCGTTTTGAACCAAAGTGGTAACGGATCTCTCAGCAGTGTTAGAGAAAGTAGCATCGCAGATGGTAGTGTAGAAGGTCTTTCCATTGACAACAGTTTTGACAACAGTGGAAGATGCAGCGTTTGCACCAATTGCGTAAGTAGTACGGCCAATGATCACGTTACCGTTAGCATCAGTGGATGTGTATTTGGATACAATGTCGACCTCACCGTTAGCTTGAGTTGTGGTGTAGACATCTGGCAAAGTGTCTGTAGGCACTGGGTAGGTGGTCACACCAGTGATCACGTTACCGTTGGCGTCAGTGGAGGTGTACTTGGATACAATGTCAACCTCGCCGTTGGATTGAGTGGTGGTGTAGACGTCTGGGACGCTGGCAGAGTTACTTGGGATTGGGTAGGTGGTCACACCAGTGATCACGTTATCGTTAGCGTCAGTGGAGGTGTACTTGGATACAATGTCAACCTCGCCGTTGGATTGAGTGGTGGTGTAGACGTCTGGGACGCTGGCAGAGTTACTAGCGGCACTGGAAGCTTCACTTGCGGCACCACTGGAAGATTCGCTGGCGGCGCTGGAGGCTTCACTTGCGGCACTAGAAGACTCGCTAGCAGCACTGGAAGACTCGCTGGCAGCACTGGAAGACTCGCTGGCGGCACTGGAAGATTCGCTGGCGGCACTGGAAGATTCACTGGATTCACTGGAGGATTCACTGGATTCACTGGAGGATTCACTGGAGGATTCACTGGATTCACTGGAGGATTCACTGGATTCACTGGAGGATTCACTGGAGGATTCACTGGATTCACTGGAGGATTCACTGGATTCACTGGAGGATTCACTGGAGGCCGATTCTGATAGAGAGAGTGAACTCACGTCACCGATTGGCTCATCGGTGTACCATGGAATTTTATCTGGACAAGGGGTACACTCTGCTGGTCTTTCGAACTCAGGAACCACACCATCATAGTAGACACCATTGGACGTTAGATCCAACAAACCTTTATCAAAGTCTACTTTATCCGTGCGGAATTTATCGGCCTCGTAACCCAAACCAATGTCAACCTTGTAGGATGCCAAAAGGGTCTCCATGGTCAACACACCAGTGCTTTCATCATACTTTAGAGATTGAATAGGAACATTTAGACCAAGCTTTTGCTTGTTGAATCCAACAACTCTATAGACAGACTTTGGAGATCCTAGAGCCTCAATTCTGACAGCGGCGTTGTCTGAGCTCAAAAAGATAGTTTGGTCAATGTCATACAAAAGACCATCACCAGCCCAAAAGAGGGCATTGTCTCCAATGTCAACACAACCCTTTCCGAGAAGGTTGCTGACTTGTCTGAAGGTCATTTTATTGACACAGACTGTTCCTACATTCTTGGCATCATTGCCTGTTCTTCCTAGACGAAGGGTTCCGGCTCTTTTGTCACCCTCCTGGCTGAAAGAAAGCAAACCGTTGTTCGTGAAATCAGTAGTTGGTGACAAGCTATAGTCGGACCCTGAAGCACCATTGAAGAACAGTTGGCCGTCGTTGGTGAAAGACTTACCATCCCAGTCCATGCTTGAGCTGTCGGTTGCATTTTTACCGTCAACGACAATTAGACCATTGTTTTGTACAACGTTTGAAAGACCGTTAACGTCAACATCCAAACCCTCAGTTTGATAGTCAGATCCGATAAAGAGTTTACCGTTGTTGGTTAAATCACCATTGAAATTATGAGTAGTACCTGTAATAATTGCCAAGAAGGTATCTGGGTTAATAGTCAAAGCACCTTTGAAGTATGTGTTACCAACAGTCCAGATTTCGTTTTGGTAATTAGTGTAGTCGGTCACAGTCTGGTAAGCTGTGGACAATGAAACTCCAGCAGCAAGAAGCCCGATAAGACGTAATTGAGCGTTGTTTCCCATCTTTTGAGGTGTAGTTCGGTGTTGACGCTTGTCTTGTCTTTTTGGACTGTCCAATAACTGTAAGGATAGATTCTTAAACAAGAGAGAACGACAAGAAACTGTTTCAAGTCCAAAAACCAAGCGGTTTTTATACTTTGACGTTACATTGAACTTCTCAAGCTCACTGATCATTTTACCACTTCCAAAGCACTTCAACCTGTATTGATTTCCGCAATTTCACTATGCCACTCTGACACGCCACTAATTCGTAGAGCCCGAAGAAGCATGCGTGTTGATCTCCGACAGTTGTCTGGGATCAGACTATACCGCCTCACAAAGAGTGCAGGACAGAGATTTTCGCACTCCTTGAAGAGGATTGACTGAGATAGCTCATCTCAGCTCAGTTGAAAGTGCAGGAAATCCCACCTCAAAAGTGATCTCAAAAAGAAGAGAGTGGATCGGTTGCCATCTGGCCGATCTCATGTCCGCTCGTAAAACTCGCAGGACCACTTCTAGGGACTTAGTGTCTAACTCTTGGAAATCTTCTGAAGCGGGATATATTCCATGTACTTCTCCAGCGAATTCCTATTCTAATTGCATAGGTTCTACGGCTTGTTCAACGTTCCAACGTTTTCTGGCACAGTCGTTTCGTCAAGTTGAACAAAATAGCCAATACTGCGTTGAAATCATACGATTGACGTCTAACCTCGTTCCTGGCTAAGAAATGGACAGAACTCCGAGAACCTACCAAATAACTGCAAGCGGCACCACTATTTTTCCGTCACTTCCAACACTACTTTCTAGCTGCAACCATCACATTCCAAAGAGGCCGAAACGTTCCAATTTGCTGCTGCTGTCTACAATTGGAAAAAAACTGCTCTTCGGCATGTATGTGCACAAGAAGCGCCTAAGGCTCTTCTATTGCAACAGCCGTCGATCTTCCCCGAGGAAAATCCTTTCCTACTTCTTTATCTCCGTTACTACTGAATAATCAGCAGATCAACCACTGCGTGAATACAAGCTAGGTATGCTTTTTCAACCTGCATATTATGGTGCATGAAAATTTCCGGCAAAAAAAGCAGGATGTTCTAGGCAAGAATATTCCCGTAGTTGAAAGTAGCGTAGAGCAGGTGGATACTTTTTGCCCGCTCCAGGCAACTCGTATCCAGGAGTAAATCACGGGATGCGCCTACTGGTCTCCAGGATGGATGCGGGAAGAACATTTGAGAAATCGAGACCTTGGATAGTAGCCACAGAAAATAACATCTAATCTGGTGGGTCAGAGTCGTCGTACAGCCACGAAACAACTGTTGTCTCCCGAACTAAAGGAAATCTGGCACCTCAATTTCATGCACCTCACCTACTGAGATTTTTTTGCTTGCATCTTAGTTAATGTTAAAGTTTACTCCAGATAATTCAACAAAACATTTCGAACGGGCACCTCCATCCTTTCACCGGCGAGACTGATTTTTCATTACTACGAAATATACGTGTGAGGCAGTGGTACATTTCTTAGCCTGCGGTTCTTTCGACTGTTTTGTTGGTCTTTGGTAAAATTACGTTGTCTTTGCACTAAAGGCAGGAGCAATCTGAACTGGTCTAGATATTGTGCAGTATTATCGAATCATGTTGTGAAGCGTACATGATTTACCAGTCTCTTTTCAGATCCTGTTCTCGAAGCGTGTCATCGGGGTTGTGCCAGCGCGTTTTTTTTCGCAAGCATGCGTAACGTTAATATCTTTAGAAAATACAGCAGCGTGTTTTCTTACGTTGTAGTACTGACTCCATTTACCATCTTCCAGCATGTATTTGTTCATGCTCTCCTCAGAAACTAGCGTGGCATTGGCCTGAGGCTTGCAGTTGTAGTAATCATGCGATACATAAATACAGGTCTGTTGCCTGCAGGAAAGGCGCGCAATCTTCATGCTTTCCCAGGTAGAGGCAAGATGGGAAAATAAAGGGGACGTGACCACTCGGTAGTATTCATGGTTCTGAGAGGTTTCATCTCTGTTCATCTGATCTGCCACGATGGAGTAACGATTCAACCTGAATGAAACACCTCCAAAGTATCATCCTTCCGCCGTTTCCATAAAGAAATACCACTAAGTATCGGCTGCACCCTGTCTGCAAGCACAGAGCATGCTCTACAATGATATCACATTTTCTTGGTAAAACCGCACAGACAATAATCCCATCTTCTAGCAACCCCGAAGTTCAGTACCCTCAGAAAGGAAAGCAGTTCCAACAAAAACCCTGGTCCGCTACGCAACCTTCCAACGCTCAATTCCAGGCATTAACGTATCCCAGACTCCCCCATTTGTGAAGCGTACAGCAGCTCGTAACTGTATGCCCTGACACGGCGCAGCTTGGTGCCTTTGCTGCACCACAGAAGTGGCTTTCCAGCGATTTAACTTTGCATTTTTCAGCCAATTATTGTAAATACAGAAGATCCTAATTTGAAACAAAGCTACACTATTTCGACGCAGAAAGCGGTGGTTACTTGCGCCAATTGCGTCATCACAAGTAGACACTTCGGTATCTGTGTCTTTCAGTTCGTGCCAAGCGGTCTGAATATACAATTTCGTATTTTTTTAATCTGTGACGTCAATTCGAGAGTTATGATTCAGCTATGAGTAGTTACAGCAAAATCAAAGAGCAGGTATCACCAACAAAATAACTTTTTGGTATCCAGGCGAATAAGCGTTCAGAATTTTTTAGTACTTTGCACATGAGAACGATGTGTGTCTCTGTATACATTTTCAATTGTACCTACCGCACTACGGATATCGGTGTATTGGTCGCAAACTTCTGCTGGAGTTCTTATGCCGATGCACACTTTAGCAACGTTCTCTAACGCTCGATACCGCGCAACAAGTGTTTTTGTCGTGGATGCGTTAGAGACGCCGCACAGGCGTCAGGATCGTAAATGTCGTTTGAATTTCAGCGTGCGGAATTTTCTAGTTGATTTACAGAAATTCTCGTAACGCATGTATATGTGTGTTTTGCTGCACTTTTCTCTGTGCAAGAGATGTGCATGTCTGCACGGAATATATCGATGGAAAATTCGAACAGATGCATCTGGAGAAAAGTGGCATCATAGAGGAACAGATCAGAATTCGGTGCGTGTTACTCGGGAGATTCAGAAGCTACTTTCATAAGATAGCGGACGTTCATCCCCTTTTCGGCTAAGCAGGATTATTGGATCATCATTATGCAGGAAGCGCACCAAATGAACGTGCGCGGTTTTGACGTTGAATATCTGCATCTTAGGTAATCTACAGAGTTTTGCACACTGTTTTTCAATCAAAGTAACCGAGAGGATAAGCACTTGCTGTTTGTTGCAGTTCGGAGTAATGGCAGTTCTTAGAACTATATAGATCAGTCCTTTCACGATCTGACCATTCGAATCGAGTTGCGGACGAATTTACCTTATGGGGAATCTTTAACCTCAACTCGGCATCTTCAGAGTAATCCTGTGCCGCGTGCTTTCACCGCCGCATCACTTTCGTACGGCTTTGGGCCGCCTGTTACCGACCGAGAGATTTCTCGGAATTTTGGTCTTGACGGAAAACCTCATTTCCTATAGTAGTGCATCCGCTACTGGATGTAGCTCTTGGATATGGCACCCGGCATGCAGTGCTCCATGAAATTTTTACCGGACTGTGTGTTGATCGTGGAAATGCAACTGCCAAACTTCATGTAGCGCTGATCTAAAAAAAAGGTAGATGGTGTGACTTTCATGTGCAATCTGACGCAGAGACGCATTTCGGAGGGAAAAACTTGGATAAAGGCCTTTCGGTGAAAGGTTTTAGATCTGTCTCCAAGGGGTCCCATCGTTTATTTCATTTTTTGCAAAATACGGGGGCAGTCTGTAAAAGTCTAGGCTATTTTCCTACAACTTGCTTCTAAGTATCTAGGCTTCTTGCTATTGCAGATTTTTCGTACAATACTTTGTTCAAGTTGAAAATCTAAACAGTATATCCTCTATGCTAATTTTCTGAAAAGGTACCATGTGGGCATAATAGACCCTTAGGAGTTGAATTGACCTTTTTGTGCTCCCGCTGAGAAGAGCTCTTTTCATAGGTCACTCACTGTACAAGTCACACAGACTTGTCATTTTCATTTTCAACTTCCTCATTTTGTGAGCTGCTCAGTCAAAATTGTAAACTACCGCAAATTGCCCGATCAGTACCGGAAATTTAAGAAATCCGAGCTGCGTGTCTCAACAAAAACCGAACTAGCAGTTAAGATGCCCTCTCATATAGAAGAATATAGGCGTTCTTGGATTCAGAGTCATCACTGTTTTTCAACACATCATTTTTGTTTCTGATTTCCTCCACATTGACATCGTCAATTCTGTACCATTTATCAGAACTCTTGTTGTAGACATCACATGTATAGTGGCCTCCGCTAGGCGAAACTCCATGGTGGTAGATCACGCCACTTAGAGTATACTTAAAGCTTGTCTCTGAGCTCAGAGATGCAAGGGTTGGAGAAATTGTTTCTTTCGGTACAATGAGTTCATGTCCATAATTGACCGCTTTTCTGATCTTTTCGATACGGCCATTGTAAGAATTGTAATTGCTTAATTCGTTCTTTGTTGAATGGGACACGAAGGAGAAACGTTTTAGTTGAATCAAAAGAACCTTTGGAAGCTTGTCTATCTGGGTTTGCTTTTTGGCTTCAACTTCATTACCAGATGAACTTTTCAATTCAATCAATTCGTATTCACTGAACTTCCGGAAAGCGGACTCCAGATCAACAACTTCGGGACTTGATATATCGAGCTGGATTGTCTGGAAAGGATCATAAGTGATGGACTGAGATTCCTTGTTTTGGGGTGTGTCAAGGACAGAGCGGAACTGACCGCCGAAAATTGATGATATTGGGCTTGTTTCAACCTCAGTGATTCTCTTAGAGGCATTTTTTGCCTTCTTCCCTTTCTTACTAACCTCCTTCCATTCTTTATCATCTTCATCGGTGGCATTACTGGATTGTTTGTACTTCTCGATCAATGCTTCAAGAGCTTTGTCAGGTTTTTCAGAGAAGCTGGAATTTTTGTACTTCGTGATGTACCGTAGGAAGTACACCCTTTGATCTTCGTCTTGCAGACTTTGTAAAACATTCAGGATATCATTACTGTTCAATGCGTTGATACTGGCAATGAACTCCTCGTGAAGCTGATCCAGCAAATGAGTCAAAAACTCCTCCGCATCTTCTTGACGACCCCAAGTGAGATCTTTAAATTTGGAAAGCTTTGAAATGGAACTATAAAACTGTTCGGGATCAATGGAAGAGATGTTTTCGTTTAGATTTGAAGAATCGGTCTTGGTTTTCGAATGTTCTTTCGCCTCTTGGAGAATTTGCTCAACGGTGCTTTTATCGAAGTTGGAAAAGATGTTCATACAGGCATCCAGCAGTGGAGTTATCGAAGAGTCTGCTTTATGTACACTGGTCATCTGAATAACATTCAAAAGATTAACGAAGCTCTTACAATGGATCAATAACTGTAAAACCGATGAGATAAAGCAGATACTTCCTTTGTTGTAGATTCCTCTTGGTATGAGTTCAGTGATAAGTCTTTTATTCTTCGAGTATTGTAGAGTGTGTGCCGTAAACTCTTTGTCAAAGCAAACTCTTAAAGCAACAGCACCCAAAGGTTCCAAACTTTTCAGTGAAGGTGGCGTATACTTCTTTTCCCTCTTGATACTTAGGCCAGACCCAGTTGACTGTTGTGACTTCATTTTACCCAAGCTTCCTGCCGCTAGTTTGGACCAAGATTTTGCGGGAAGTGCCGCGACGGTACTAGGATTTACGGGAGCCAACTCTGCCGTTGATGAGGGAGAGTGAGAGCGTGAGTGGACAGGAGTTATAGGTTTTTGGGTAGTGTTGTCTGACTCTGCCTTTTTTGCAGGAGTTTCTGCTTTCTCGTCAGTGGCCGCAATCAGCCCAGTCTGTGGAGCTTTCTCTTTTGACGTTTCATCTGATGTGAGGACTTCTTTAGGGATTGGTGCCTCTTTTTCCACCGGGGCAGATGTTATCTTATTAGATTCCTTTATTATACGAGATTTGTTTAGCTCTTCTCTCTTGCTCCTGGCAACAGAGAACTCTTCAAAGGTAGTGTTGATAAAGATCGGATAAATTTCCTTCAAAGCTTCTTTCTTGAAATAGCTGCTTTTACCTACTTCAAATCTGTACTCCAAACCTTTTTCCGAAGATTTGGACGACGCAGTACTGACAGTAGATGCACCTCCATTGACAGGCACGTAATTATTGTATGCGTTAGGTTTGAAGTTTGCATTCTTGTTAAAAGTCATCCTCTTCTTGGGTTGCTGAGGATGTGGCTGATGTGCCATAGGATCCATAGTTGGCGAGTAAATGGCCATCGGGTAAGGGGTATAATGACCTGCAGGCGCCGTGTATCCACTCATATCCATATACATGTTTGCAAAACCAAATTGAGAAGGTGGAGCTATGTAAGTCATGTTCGCCATATCTTGAGTTGGCTCCTGTGGTGGATACATGGACCCAGAATAATCTCTGCCGTCCATTTTACTATTGTAATTTGTCTCTCCCTCAGATTTCGTGTTTGTTAGATGAACTGATCGATAAACAGTGCTTAACAGTGACACAACCTGTCTTGAGTCAGCAGTCCTGCAATATCATCAGGTCTTATCCAGCCAAATCTTGGAAAGATTTGATACCAAGATTTACATTCGTGTTAAGTGATTTGATCACGTGATTGTATATTATATTAAGTGTTATTATACTTCTCAACATATAGCCGCCGAAAGCACATGTCAGATCTTCTTTTGTGCTTCAATGCTTCTGGGACTAGGATCCTACTTTATTGGTTGTGAGGCCATGTCTGGTGTATCTGTATGTCATTTGATACTCAATGCTAAATTTAAGGTTTCAAACATCAACAGCTGTAAAAGACTTAGGATAGAACAAATCTGTCCAAACATCTTTATTTTATACGAAACAAATTAACCATTGGTTCCTGACAGTTGACGTCTACCAAGAACCATTATTTCTACTTTCTGCCGATCCGGATGCTACTGAGCCTGCAGTAACAGTTTTACCTAATATACATGAACGTTACATTAATCTACAATATTTAGATGCAATTTGAGCCAGTCGTCTTTATTCGTGACTCTGAGAACAGAAACGCTTTGTTTCACGCTGGTGAAGTAGTTGAGCACCTTTAGAGACGTTTGCAGTAAAATTGCGGCAGCTAACAGATGTTGGCATATAATTTTGTTCACATTAATATGCGTAAATTCATTTAGTTTTGCGAAATCATCGCCTGTGTCAGTCGTATACCGTTCAAACACATCCAATAATGGAATGAGAGTGCTCTCTGCTGTGTCTTCTTTCCGAGGTTCTTGATAAAGTAGATCCGAGAAGCATTTCGCGCATTCTTTGCAGGAACAAAACCACGAGGCAAGGTCTACATAAACGGGCTGAGTGGATTCAGTATGATCATCAGATTGTAAAATGATACGGTTTAGAGGCCTGCACTTCTTGTCAATGCCGTACATTAACTTTGTGAGTCTCGAGATCTCATTTCTGTCTAATTCTTCTTGTACAGATGACGATTGGGTTTCTTTCTCATGCTCAACCTTTACACGATTGGTTGAACTCTCAATAGAATCGTCTGGATCCCACACGTACAGAAATAAGTCACTTGCTTCCAGTAATGAGAATGCCTTCACAAACAGGTCATTTGGAAACAGCTGGTACAGAAATGCTACAGTAGTTTCATTGAGTTTTTTGCCTCGGTAATCCACCAACTCCGATAGCAATTTTGTATAGCTCAAAAATCGTTCTCCATTAGCAGCCATGGATCGTTGTCAAGCGTTTGATTGCCTTTTATTCTCTTTCACATCTTTGTTCTGCTTATAAAGTGGAACATTGTTCTTTTCTGAAGTGTCATATTATTCAAACTTAACGTGGATCTGTTTAAGGGAAAAGGAAAGAATCAGACTATTCCCATTTATTAGAATTCGCCGCATTGTTACATTTGATATTTTTGACTGGTATAGGCTATTCAGTTTAAAAACTGTGACTAAGCCAGAGTTTTCGGTATACCTTAAAACTATACAGATAAGTAGTACCATTAAGTCGTAAGTAGACCACCCATTTTAGAAAAATTTCAGTACGGGCTGATATCGTTGTTGAGTGAGATGTTAAGCCGTATTATTACCGGAAAAACAAACCCTTATTTTTAGCGTGGGATTCGCAAACCATCCCGAATAATTTTATTCCCTCTTCGATCTGAGGACATTCCATAAAACTGATGGACAATCTCACACATCTGTCACCCCAATTTTTCTCATCTCCAATGACTTCAAAAGCACTTCCATTTGCAAGTATAACATTATGCTTGGTTCTCAACTCTTCACAAATTTCTTTGCAATTGTAGCCCTCAGGCAATTTGCACCACGAGAAATAACCACCTAGCTGTAAACTATAGTCGACTTCTCGAGGCATATACTTCTTCACAGATTCATAGAGACATGTTGCTCTAGCCAAATACTCTTTCCTCAAGTTGTAAATAATCTCAGTCGCTTTTCCATTCTTGAGTAAAGTTCCTACGATCATGGAGTTAAGCTGAGAAGGGGTTCCACCCGACACATTGGCACCACCTTGACACAATTGATACACCAGATTCCGGTTAACACTTTCCTGGTAACCGAATCTAAGCCCTGGTGCAATAATCTTAGAGAAAGTTGAGTTGGAGATGGTGTTACCATAGCCAGTTTCATCGGCCTGGTAGGAGAGTCGGTCAAGATGCGTGATTCTGGGAATGGGATTGGGCAGTTTGTCTAACTGTTCATCGTACTGTAATAGGTCATATACGTCGTCTGAGATAATCAACATATCATGCTTTCTAGCAAGGTCTATCAATTTTATCCTCGTCTCCATACAGTACGTTTGTCCACCGGGATTCGAATAGCTTGGAATCAAATATATGACATACCGGTAAATCTTCTTAAACGCCTTTGGTGCCGTGATCAAATTTAAATCCGTGTTAGAGTCATTACTGTTCGATGCCAAAGTGTCGAAGTACTCTAGTCTCTCTTGTAGAAAATCTAGATCGATTTTCCCGTGCCCCAGCTCGTTAACAGCGGTGAGCTTTCCGCCAAAACCTGCATCAAGAAATGTTTCATTGATAAGGAAATAGGTAGGGGACACAATGAACGCCTGTCTCGTGTAATTTGTGTGTGGTAAAGTGGTCTGTTCCAAAATATTCATCATTCCGTAAGAGGCACCTGCGGTCAGATTGATGTGTTCTGCCTTGGTTTTCATTCTCTCCTGCGGCGGATTGAAACATTCGTTGGAAAAATTAGCTACAGCTTCACGCACCCAATGCGAGCCTTGGTCCGCCCCATAAGTTAAAGGATGCCTGTCTTCATTATAGTCATCGTATTCTCTACTTACTGGAGAGAGTAGCTCAGTAGTGGCCTCAATAATCTCATTACGAGGCAGCAGCCGAAACGATGGATGCCCTTTAAAGAAGTTGATTGGTTCTCCACCGGTAGTCATACTGAGAGATTCTATCGAACGGCTGACAGGTAAACAAATTCCGTTTTCAATCGTTATATGCCTCTTAAATATCGACGTGCAGAACTCTCCGAGCGGTTTTCTACATGTTTGAACTTAAATCTAGTTTTGTAGTTTATGTCTCACGATAAGTCATACTTATCTTAAACCAAGAAAATCGAAGATCAGGCTTTCTTATCCCGATTTTTCAGTACTTGATCCGGGCTTCCAAACTTTGATAACTGCGGAGCTGAAAGCTTGTCCAAGTCTCAACCGGCGTAACTCAGGCTTTTTGTTCTAATGCGTGTGCCTATAGCATGTAGTGATTTTACAATTACATATCTTCAGGATCAACTACTGCAGTATGCTTCTGGAAAGGCATATATGGCCCGAAGAGAATCTTGGGATACCAGAGCAACTGTACAGGAGTTTTCTGATAAGTACTACAGGCTACGAGAATTCATTACTTTTGAAGCGTTAGTTTTCATGGCCTTCATGAGACTTCTCTGTGTCTTGTCGTTCAAAATCATGTTCCGTGATTTGACTTTATCGAGCACCGATCTTAGCAGATACGGGTCACACTCATGCATCAAGATCCGCACCGAATCCTGGAAGTAAAGAGTTGGATCCATCATGGATTTGGTCATGAACTCGTCGAATATTGCAGCTTTTTCCTCCTGGGTGACATGGCTCTGCAACAGGATCATATTCAACAGCATCGGGCTAGACCTCTGATTCATAGTACCCTGGATACAGTCATTAAATAACCATCTTCTCATTCGATAGAATGGAATGTCGCGCAGCGACGCAGTCAAGCATGGGAAATCGAATACATCCACAGGGTAGTTCACCAAAGTATTGTCTATCTCCACGACGTAAGAATGCCATTTTTTCTTGAAATTCACCATATCATTCGGCTTCTTTGCGTACATCTCTATGTGGGCATTCAGAAGCAGGTATCTGTACCCGTCCCATCGTATACCTCGCTCTGAAACGTAATATCTATTGTAGTGCTTTATCAGCGATCGAGTGAATCCGTATTTATTCTCCTGCAACGAGATCCTGGCTATCTCCGTCAGAACATTTGGACGCACCACAAGCAGGTTGCGTCGAACCACGAAACCGTTCCAAATGAAAGCTATTGACGGCCAATGCGAAAGCTTTGTCGACTGGCCCAAGAAAAGCTGCAGAAACGATCTGTCCACCTGGTCTTTTGGAACGTTTCGCAGCTGCAGCAGCACACTGGACAACTCACCACGCACACATTGTTTTGTAAGATACTCGAAGTTCGGGATCACCGCTCGTTTCATCATATCCTGTCTTCCAGAACTCTAACTGTACTAGCACTCACTGATATTCATGTATTGATTGATACCCAAGGCAAAACTACGATCTACCGACAAATTCAAAAAACTGAGCTGAATCTTCTGAAAGATTCTCCCCACTGCCCCACAGATCTCTATATTCTCAGAATAAATCTTTAACACACTTTACTGCTGCTCCCATCTCTCCATGCTCTGCATTAGTATCAGTATCATCTCATCTCATGCAGTGAAAAGTTCGTAATTCTTCTAATAAAGACAAGACTTAAATATGAAAAATAATTTAATTTTCAATTGGGTTTATGAAACTAATGCTCGGAAATACGTCAACGAGACATGAAAAAAAAGCAAGACATTGTGAATAAGACTGAGACTTGTTCAAACGATAAAACGATGAAGTCCTTTGATTGAACAGCATTTAGCAATTGGCGAAGGTCTGCTGAAAGCGTGAATAGCGGGTCTGGTAGTCTCAGAAACTGATACGGAAATTTTGGGCAAATCATTTCCGATTCATTGGCGCTGTTAGTGAATACCGGTAGAACAAAAAGCTAGAGCTACTGAACCCGAGCAGGAGCCGAGTTATCATGTTTAGATCTGCCATTTTACGTGCAGGGAAATTCTCTTCAAGAAGAGTGGTCCAGAGCCAGACCTTTGGTGCCGCCAGGTTCGGTGCAGCGGGTCTGGTTGGTGTGCGGTTCAAGTCATCAGTCACTGAGATGGCAGCAGCAGCAGCAGACAGCGCGGTGTCCGAGATCCAGAACAAACTTCCTTCTTTTGATGAGAGTGCTATCGAAGGTGCCTCGCAGTTGGGACAAGCAATTGGGGACGCTTCAAACCATATTGGATACTTGAGCAGCATCGGTATGGCCAAATCATGGATATGGCTACCAGATCTACTGCAAAATGTCATGGAAAGTGTTCATGTGTATGGTAATATGCCTTGGTGGGCCACTATATGTGCCACCACCGTTTTGGTCAGAGTACTACTCTTCCCGTTATATGTGAAATATTCGGATACTCTTGGAAGAACTTCTCGAGTCAAACCTCAAATGGATAAAGTGAATGCTGATTTGATGGCCTGTTCTGATACTACTAAAGCCCAACAGATTGCTATGAAGAGAAGAAAGCTTTTGAGTGAGAATGGTATCAAGAACCGTTATTTGCTGGTTCCTATCGTGCAGGTTCCGATTGCCATTTCTTTCTTCACCGCAATCAGACAGATGTGTCTATACCCAGTTGATGGTTTCTCTACACAAGGTATTGCTTGGTTCCCAGATTTAACCATGGCCGATCCTTATGTTGCTTTACAGTGTTTAACTGCGGCTATGTTTGTGGCATTGGCTAGAAAAGGTGGTGAGTCTGGTGCTCAACAGTTTTCACCTGCAATGAAGAAAATGTTCACGTTTTTACCTCTCTTGACCATCCCAGTTACTATGAACCTTTCAGCCGGTGTTGTACTTTACTTGGCAGTGAATGGTTTATGCTCTGTGATACAGACCCTGTTGTTGAGAAACGCTGCTGTAAGAAAAATGTTGAATATAGCGGAGGTTGTCACCTATCCATCCACTGAAACAGGTCCTCAAAAGGGTATACTTGAGAGTTTCAGAGAGAACATTCAGAAGGCTAGAGATCAAGCGGAAAAGAGAGCACTCATGAAGGAACAAGAGGATAAATTGAAGGAAGTTGCTAAGCAAGAGAAACAAAATCAGAAGATTAAAATCATTCGTAAGAAGTAAACTCAAATTTTCTAGGTTTTACTGTTCCCGTATGTGCTCCGCCCTAGTGTCTTGTAAATATTAGAAAGTATTTGAATTACAGAGTCATTATTGATATACATGATATCCTAATCTATTCGTATAGAAAGAAGACTTCGGGAGATCTGATAAATCTCTGAAGTAAATTCTGCAGCAATCCTAAACTTGGTCCCATGCTATTTGCCAAATCATCTTGGTTTATGAAACTCATCGAAAACACAATAGCCAGATTGTTTGCATCCATACGGTTAGTGTTCATATGGCAGTGAACCTTATGCAAATGCTCAAAAATCCTTTTAATCATATGGTAGTTGTAGATTGGTAAGGACGCCAGGGTGTCTCTTATTTCCGACTCAAAAACAGCATCGGTTATCTGCTCTTGTTGGAGTTGAGAAATGAGATTGATAAATTCCGGGAGTTTCTCATTGGTGAATAGAGACTCCGGTAGTTCTCTTAGATATAATTTGAAACATCCAGCAATAGTATTAATCTCAAACCATCTGTCATCCTCCAAAGTGAATACACCATTTACAGCCCCCTCATCATCGAAAGCATTTTTGAGTAAATTTATGCTTCCAACAGAACCAGGAACACGATAAAGACCGACTTCGTCAAGGCCACGCAATTCAATTTCCTCCAAAAGCCTCAATACAATCGTGGGAATTAATGTTCCTTCTCTTTCACATATATCTTCGATTGGTACTCCAAACACTTTGTTGGATGTCCTTCCTTTGAACTTTTTGGAATGGAAGGAGAAGCGTTTGGAGAGTGTTATTGCCTTGATCCATTGATCCAGCTCTTGGGAATTCGTTGTTTGGATGAGAAGCTCCTGTCCGTTTTCCATCACAATCTTGAAACAGTTCAACAGCGACTGATCATTAACATAATTGTTAACATTGATGCATTTTTTGATCTCAAAAGTTCTTAAAGACAACACGGACTTTTGGTCTTGTAGATCTTCTTTGTATACTCTGGGCAGATCAGATGGTGCAATAGAGCCGTTCTGATGAACTGAGTTTAATAGAATTGAGTTCAAGCCATTTGAGGATACTGATGACGAAAACCCTCCAATAGAAAATGGTCTTTTGAAAAAGCCACCTATCTTCCTCCCGACACCATTTCCAGAATTACCAGCAGTGTATACGACGGAATTCCTCGAACTGTTCACGATCGAAGCTCTTTTTGAACGTGAGTTAGAAGAAGGACTCAAAGACTGCTGTTGAACTTGGGCAAGAAGTGACGTTTGCATATCAATGGATTTCTGTTTCATCACCTGTTGTAGCGAACGAGACTTATCGACTTCCTTTTCTTGAGCGATGAGGTGCTCGTACTTCTTCTGCTCTCTCTTGATCTTGTACATTTCTTCAATCAAAATTTCATTGAATATACCACGCACTTGATACTTCATTAATTTAGTTTCTGCAGTTGCGACATCCTTTGCTTGAGCGCGGAATGTGTGATCAGGATCCATCATGTAATGGGCCAAAACTCCTCCGAATCCGCTACTCTCAGCACTAGTACTTTCAGTATCAGACAATAGTAGCTGATGATAGTTCAAAACTAGATTCAAAGTAAAACGCCGTTTATCGAAGTTAATCAACTTAGAATTTTCGATGCTCATATTAGGCACAAGTTGTGAAATCTCAAGGAGACGATTGATGAACCAACCTGGACAAGGGCAGAAATATTTTTGATTAGTTGACATTCCATCATGTTCAATAAAGTTTCTGATCTTGTTATCCACTACCGACAAGATATTTTTGATCGATTTCAAAGAATATGTGGGATCAAGTTTCTCACAGGCCGATTTCCAGCTCATTTCAAATTTTCTTGATTCTGGTGACAGAATTGCGTTGATGATAGCAGATTCTAAGAATGACGGCATGTGAGGGGAAATTGCTGAATCAAGTTCTTGGGAAGGTTGGAAAAGATCAATGGATGAATTTTTCCACCTTACAAACCCTAACATTTGTAAAATGATAGCGCACGTTTCCAAACGAGATTCGTAGGTTTTTTCAGGGTGGGCGATCTGTACAACGAAAAAATTTGTTAGTGAAATGTGCAAATTGATGATCAACTGAATCGAACATGGAAACTTCTTGAAAACTAACTCATTTTTTTCGTTGGCGAGAGAAGTCACCCAAGTAAAAACATTCATGATTTCCAAATCGTCCACCTGTGCATTCCCTGATGCAATTCTATTGAAGCTTCTTTGAAGTTGGGGATATTTGAAAAGTGAAGACAAGGACTGGTAGGAAAAGCTTTCTAGCAGTTGTGAAACAGTCATCCATTCTTTGACTGTTGCAAGTCTCAAATGAGATAAAATCAAGGTATCCAGTGAATAAATCCAATCGAGAATTTCAGTATTTGATTCAGAAGTAAGATTCTGGAAGGTAGTTATCATCAAGTCAGAAGAACTGGGATCATGACATAGTTTGCTGAGATGTTCCAAAGATATTGTTGTGAATGAGTTCAATATCTTCAAAATACTTCTATTATGCTTACTGACTCCCATAGGACGATAGAGTTGCCTCTGATAAGATGATTTGATTCGTTGTAATATATCCTTTAACTTGCTGTGATAATTCTCTAACTCCACAATCATACCCTTTTCATCCTCTGATTTATCAGGTTGATTCTGCAACGAAGCAATACGCATCTGCCACTCATCAATAATCTCTTGATCCATGATTTTGATAATATCTAAAAGAAGTTTATTGTTATGCAAATCTTCATTGAAGTCAGAATAGTGCTCTTTTATCATATAAAATAAAGCTTCTGCAGTACCGATTTGTATTTTAGCAGCATAAACGTAATGCGACTTTTCGAACTGAGCATCATGTACATCCCAACAGGGAAACTTATATGACACCTGACTAGATGATTCCGCGCTCTTTTTCTTCGATTCCTCCAGCCCTAGCAAATGTTCAATAGAGATGGCACAAGATTTTGCTCCGATAAATCGTTTGGCCAGATTCTCCAACACAGAAACAGTGCTTGTAAAACTTTTGTAGGTATTGAAGAACGTCTTTGTATACAAATCATTGTCCATGCATAGTTTAACCACTTCGTAATCTAAAAGGCCGCTCCCACTTCCTTCGATACCCTTCTCATTACGACCTTTCAAATAAGCTGAGATATCATGTAGTGATACCAATCGCGAAAAAACGGAGGATGTCAGAATGAGAACATCGAATAGCTTGTCCAATGATGCTGATTTTAGGACTACATTAATGAGAGCTTCGTCCCAAGAATCTGCATCCCTTGCAATGTTTTTGAAAAAGTCCAAATTTTCGACACCGGTACTGAGCCTGTTCATGATCTCTTGAGAATCTCGTGAAGACTGAGTCGAGAACCTTTTGGGAGTTTCAATCACTGCGCTAGTTGGTCTTGATTTCCTATCCCATTCATCAACAGATTTAAACGTTAGATCGTCCAATACATGAAATAGGTCCATATTAATACTGAAGACATCACGAATAGACTTCAGTAACAGCTGCTTATTAGACTGCTTATTAGACAACTCTCTCACAGCCGGGACATCAATATGATCAAAACCAGTGATCATAGATCGGTCGCTATTGTGTGACTTTCCCAACGTACCACTGACTAACGTTGTTTTTCCAGATTTAGTATCAGCATTGTTTTGAATGTATGAATTTCTGTTTTGCTGAACACCAGCCGCTCCAATGAGGGCTGAACGCGAAAAAATAGAGTAGTCATCAAATAGCTGATTGAATAAGATGGGAAGATAGTTTCCACTTATCAAAGAACTTCTTCTTGAGGACGTCGTTGCGGTACCCAGTTTATCTAAAACCGGTGGCTCAAGTTGCAAACTCATCTCCATTAGCTTTTCTGTGTCCAGTTTTGGTTGAGAAGCATGATAGTTCAAATAATGGTAAAAGGGTATATCAAATTCTTTCACGCTTGTGTTCTGCACATGATACCCATTAGAAGAAAGACGCTGCTGCCACTTTTGAAAGGCATTTTTGGTTCTGTAAATTTTCTTCTCCAAATATCTAAACATAGTTTCTTCTGTCAAGTCATTCGTGTGAATAGCCAAATCTCCGAAATAAGGAATTACGTTGTCCCTGATAGATTTCTCGTTAAGATTAGGGGGGGCCAAAATGAATACGCTGTTTGTAGTCTTATAAGAAAGCTCTCGTCTATCCAGTTGGGCAATTGTTGGAACCCAGTCTTTGAATATGATCTTCAGAGTAGGATCAGAAATATACTGCCAAGTATGGGATAATCTTAGAACTGGTATAGAACATATCACAGTTGCAATAGCAAGCCATGATACCATATCACCAGTTTTCTCAAAAGTACAGCCCAACTCAACCCACTTCGTGAGAATAAGAGCTCTTTCCTTTGGATGCAGCGGCACACCATCAATCTTTTTGAAAAGGTGTTCAACCAGCAATCTTCCAACGTAATGTACGTTAGACTTGTTCTTGAAAACTAGAGGATTCAAGTCAATATAGTTTTTGTTATATGCCGAATCATACAACAAAGAGTAATCCGTTTGAGGTGACCATATCTTGTTGAATCTCAAGTTAATTGAGTGTATCTGATCTGCTAATACAGAGTTATCCAGCTTCAGAAATTCTTTCACGTCAGAGAACTGAGAGAGTATAGTCTGATCAACAGGAACTTTGGTGAAGGACACCAACTCATTCAGTTTATTATGCGACTCTGCTATCGAAATCTTTAAAGTATTGGAGATCTCATCATCATGCAAAGAAATGGTGTCGAGAAGACGAATAATATGGTTAAACGTTACGTCATCGAGAAGGAAACCTGGAAATACGTCAAGAACCGTTTTCACAACAAGGGCTAGTCTCTGTGTCATCAGTTCGTCAACAGACGGCGTAATTCTATGAAATTGTTTCGTGTCGTTAGTGAGTTTCTCGTTATTCTTGGTGAAGTTGATTCCATACAGGTAAAAGCACTGAAAAAAGAATTTAAGGTCGTCAATTAGCGGAAGCATTAGAATCAAGTCCAAAATTTTCTTAGTTTGCAATACGGTAGAGAATAGAATTGTATGACAAATGCTCTCTACATTACCGTACAGAATCTGATCGTGCTTATCGATCTTCAGTTCCGGATGCGGGTACACTTCACTCACATATTTGATTTCCGTTATATCTGATTTCTGGGAGGCCGGTTCTTTTAATTTCGAACTAGTTGGTACCAGATCTTTATTTTGTGTTGTAAATAGAACCGGAAGCGGTTTGGAGGCCATGGTCTTGTCTCTAGAATCCAATCTCAGTGCATTATCTGTGCTTTGCGTATCAGATAATTTTGGTTCCTCACGTTGATCGTTGATGGGTGGAGGATCCAGCGTGACATCGAAAAACTTTGCATTGCTGATACCAGACTTATAAAGATTAAGCACACAACCTTTCAATTGCGCCTTGTAAAGTCTGTATTCTTGCGTGTAACTAGAAGACATTCTACTTCCTGTCGACGCTGCGTCTGACGCATAAATTCTGCTTTCACGGTTAGCCCTCGCAGATCCGATTGAAGACCCACTCGAGGGTGTTGAAGATGCGTTATGCATCGGTCCGTGAGACTTGTTGAGCCACCCTACTTTGAAAACGGTCGTGTCGAAGTTTTCTGGCGACAATTGGACCGCTGGCGGATTGGCGGCTCGCACAGTACCCGAGTGCAAAGTTCTTTCGGACTCGATACTTTGGGAATCGTTCGTATGGCGCCTACGGCTGTGGCCTGCATCGGTGGCCGAAGCTGAGCCCGCATATGTCGTGCTGGTCGAAGCCACGCTGGACACGGTGTCCTTGGCCGATTTGACCGGCGTGAGCGGCCCTGATCCTGCGGAGAGAGCCTCAAGCGACTCCTCGTCAGTGAACGTGCGGAGGTCATGCTTGCTGCCCACCGAGGAAAGCGACCGCTGTGACCGCGAGCTGTTCTCCGACATGTACAGGCTCGAGACCGACTTAGACTGAGAACCGGAGCTCTGTGAGCTCCGGTGCGCTCCCGCGTTACCCACAGAACCCGCAGATCCCGGCCCAACACTCTTCGATTTCTCCTCGCTCTTCTTGCTTCTTCCAGTCCACCTGAGGTTCTTCATCGCGCTATGCCCCAGATCGGATCTCTACTTCTTGATCTCTAATTCCGCCTTCTGCACTTCCTGTGTCCTCTCAATTTCAATTCTCCCCACTCAAATCTGAACCAGATCGTCTCTAAGCTGTCCCCTGACTGCTCCTGACTGCTCCTGCCGCTCTATCCCGCTTCTCTTCAACGCTCACGATCTCCTTTCCTATGGTAAGACCTCAAAGGTTTCACTTTTTCTCAGAATTCCATTTTTCCAATTTTCTTGCTAAAGCCCTGGCCGTGAAACAATGGGCTGAGAATACACCAGACTGAAAGTACCTTTGTGCGAAATACGTTTACCACGAGCTCTAAGAACCTCGCAAGCCCTACAAGCCCTACAAGCCCTACAAGCCGTACACGCGCTACGCGCTCTCCCCGCCTCACGCCTGTGCAACAACCCATGACGTATCTAACAAACACCTAACGGACAAGCCTGACGTATCTCCAACCGCAGATCCCTTGGTATCTACACACTCTCTAGCTACCCATGTATTCCTGACAGTCAATCCACCAACTGCCCCTGCGGCCTTCTACAAGCTCCGCCTGGATTTAGTTCTTTTGTGTTTACCTTTTTCCCAGAACTTCTGTTTACGTTTTCTGCTCGAGAGCCGGTTTTCAGGGTTTCGTTTGTTTACATTTTAGAGCCTTGAATTTTTCAGTGCGCTTTGTGGTTTAGCCAAGAGGTACATTTGATACATATGCATCAAGAGAAAGATTGAGATGTGGAGGGCAAAGGAAGGAGTAATACGGAGTATTAGGTAGTTTCAAAGGGTCTAGGAAGTGAGGAGGTGAGTCTCTCCAGGGTATATAGAGATGTGTTACGTTGTAGTACCGTTACAGGCGTCAGGCGTGGTGAGAGAGGATGGGCGATGCGTGTTCAGTACTGTGAAAGCGTGGAACGAGTACCAGGGCAAGCAGTGTTTGTACTGGGTGTCTGCAGGAGCGGAGGTTGTTGATGCAGGGCGAGGACAGCCAGCGGGGCGGGCGGATGGTCGGCATGGGTTGACTTTAAGATGCGTGCAGAGACTCGAGCTGGGGTCCCAGTTGCACTGGGACCCGCTCGCAGTGCGGGAGGTTGAGTTCCCGTTCCAGTTCGGCGACCGGGACGCGAACTGGGCTGTGGTTTTGGGCCAGCTGCGCGAGGAATGGAACGCCAGTGGGTACCGAGCGGAGATTTTGGTGACCTGCGGTGCGCAGGGCACGCGCGAGCGGATCACGCTGGTGGGGATTGCAAGCAGGCTTGCAGCAATGGAAACAGAGCTCAGAAGCGTGTTTGCGCTACAGAAGGACCAGTTTGTGGACTGTATAGACTGCAAAGCAGCGTCGATGATCCCGCTTGTCGCAGGAAACGGCAAGAGAAACTGGTCGTATCTCGCCAAGAGCCTGCACACGAGCGTCGTGGGTGCGGATCTCGGGTTGACAAGGTACCATCACTCAGGCAAGCTTTTTTTGCAGAGCACGCAGCAGCACTACCTTGAGAGTGCCAAGCAAAGCTTAGAAAACAAGATCGAACGGATTTTGGATGGTGGCATCCACGCGACAACAATATCTAACGTGTCGCCGTTGAAACTACTGTATATTAAAGCTGTATTGAGCCCCAATGTGTTGGACCAGTTGATGTTCGAGTACCCTTCGTACATCAGAATAGGCACAAACGATATTCAGCTTCAAAGTTATTCACCAGAAATCTTGAACATCGTCAAGAAAAAACTAGTGAGAAGTGTGTTGTCCAGTATATCTGAAGTGCGTATTTGGTTCGCAAACGTAGCTGCTTCGATTCAAATGAAAGCAAAATGGGAGCACCTCGCTGTTGAAAACAACGTTGTTTTATTCATGGATCAGAAAACTGGAGCCGTCAGCTATGTTGGATCTCATGACTCCGTGTTAAAGACATACCAAAGCATTTTGTCCAAAGGTGGCTTACCAGAAATTCAAAACGTGAGGTTCTCGCTGGAATTGGATACCATATACAAGGATTTTATATCGGGGAAAAAGAATGGAAAACTTACCAAGATCATGGATCAGGCAACTTGCGCAATATCATTGGAAAATGACCCTAGCGGTAATATGCTGGTGGTAGTTCAGGGGGAAAACCTTTCAACCATAGGGGAGAGCTTTAACTTACTACTACAAGAACTTCCCTGCGAAGAATCATTTTTTATACCAGAAGCATACCATAGACCTGTAATCGGAGCTGGGGGATCTGTGATCCAAACCATCATGAGGAAATACAATGTCTTTATCCAATTTTCCAATAGCTTCCAACTACCTCAGCAAGACTTAAACCTCATGAGATATGAAAATGTCATAATAAGATGTCCATCAAAGAATAAAGTTAACATATTGGCCGCGAAAGTGCAACTGTTACAGTTAGCCGAACAGTATAGCCAGTTGCGTAGGACAGTCACAGTGACTCTTACCCCAATTCAATACAAGTATTTGGTGAATTACTACGAGAGTTTGTCATTTATTAGCGACATCGAGAAGGCACATACGTGCTACTTTTCATTTCCAGAGAACTTGCCATCTGATGATTTCAATGTAAAGATACAAGGAAGTGATATTGGTCCCGAATTGGCAGCCAACAACTTCATCTCAAGATTTGGTAAGGAAACTATCATAACAGTGAAAGATACTATACCCGTAAAAGAGTTCTCAGCAGCATTGTTATTACCTCTGAATGTATACAAGGTTCAATTCGGTGTAAGGAAGAACTCGATATCATTAGTGTATGACCCAGATATACAAACGAAACAATTTGATAGCGTGCTTTTCCTGATAGAGTCTTACCTTCAAAAGAATAACAATGAAATCATCTCAAGTGCAAACACATCACATGCTGTTGCTTCTGATACCGGTATGACCCCCAAAAAGTTTGCTAACATCAGTCAGGAAGCTCAGGCACCACTGAAAATATACTCTCAAGTTAGGAACTAGGGATACGATGCCGAGATGCCTTACTTTAGATATGATTAAATGAGAGCGCTATGCAGATTTTATAATAATTACAACGATACACTTTGGATGTCACAGCCTTGTCCCCAGACAATCGTTTAGTCTCATGAGAGTTTCCTCAAATTGCGCGAGTGCGGTGAAGTGAACATCATTCAAGTACGTGTATTCTTTGCGATACTGCCGGTAAAGTTTACTGGACTTGTGGATATTCCTAGTCTTATGGTAGTCTACGGTCAGCAGATTCTTGATGATCCTTTTGCAGAAATGGCATTCACTCTTCAGATCATCTGGAAAGGCGTCACCGTTGGCAAAGCCTTTTATAAGAAAATAGAGAGTATTTTTAACGGATTCCCGAACAGGAACCGGGCAGCCTGCATCCGGCAAAACCTTTTTCCTCTTCTCTTCGTAATCCTCCACTCGGAATTTGTAGCGCAGATAAGTAGTGTAAGAATCTTTTATCATCTGATGCTTCGATACAAATGGTCTCAGCCGCATGAATCTTCGATAAGCGGCTCTAACAAACGCTTTATCGTCCAGATTTTCGACTAGGTCTTGCGTAAGATAGTATTTAGGGCCAACAGGCATCAACACGTTTAACGCAGTGACCACAGGTTTTCCAGATCCTACTAGTGACCTCATATTATTCTGTGTTTCTCCTCTGTATCATCTATATCAAACCGTACATCCTATTTGATAAACCTCAGCTATTTTCGAACCATCCATTCCGAAATCATTGCTCTTTCTCACGCAAGTCTCCAGCCAGAAAACTAGTCTCATACAGTGTCTTCTTAATTCGAATTGATCACGTGAATACTTCTTACTATCAAAAGAAACTCAAAGGCTTTATTTTTACCTTAGAATGGTACAAGCACCTACCAATATGAAAAAAACGTAAATTCCTTGCATCTCATCTCATCTCATCTCATGAATTTTGAAGAAGGGAAAGCTCCATAAGAGTAATATATAGACAAGGTCACAAAAAATTCTAAGTGGGTTGCTCTAAGTTCTGAATTGTGGGATTAGCCATGGTCAAAGTCCGTGCTAAAAAGACAGGGCTGTCTCAGTCTTTAGAAACAAAGCTAAGCGACTTGATTTATCGCATGCTGGATGAAAAGTCCTTGGAAAAGCAGCGGGCAAATAACAAGAAACGAGAACTTATACAGAAGGGTGAATTAGATTCTGATGACAGTAGTGTGGAAGATCTAGAATCAGAGCTCGCGGATATTTTTTTGGCCAGAGACTTGCGTTTTCCGGAAGTTGTGGCATTCTGTCAGAGTAAAGATCTCTCTCTACAAAGGGTGAAAAAAGTATTGTTGGAAAAAACCTTGCAAAAAGTTCTATCCCAGGTAATTGATGATGAACTAGAAGAAATGGGGCCGCTGCTGCCTATAGAGACTGCTGCCCAAGAAGAAAATCAACTTTTGCAAAAAAATCTTATGGTTGTGCCTGAAAACAATGAATTAAACAATGATATCACCTCTCAGTGGCAAGTAACCAAGTTGGATAAAGAGGCATCGGAGTCAAAAAAACAGGCCAAGAAAAGGGCTAAGGAAGAGTCGAAAGAGAAGGTTAAGAGACAAAAGAAAGACGACAGAACACCTCCTAACTCTAACTTGTCCACTTTGGGAGGAATGGATGATGTGATAGCTCAGCTTATGGAATTGATTGGATTACCAATTCTGCATCCAGAAATCTACAGTACGACTGGTGTGGAACCTCCAAGGGGAGTGCTTCTACACGGACCACCAGGCTGCGGTAAGACTTCCATAGCAAATGCGCTTGCCGGAGAATTACAGGTTCCCTTCATATCGGTGTCGGCACCATCTGTGGTAAGTGGAATGTCTGGAGAGAGTGAAAAAAAACTCAGAGAGCTTTTTGAGGAAGCCAAGTCTTTGGCTCCTTGCCTAGTGTTCTTTGATGAAATCGATGCTATCACTCCCAAAAGAGATGGTGGTGCTCAAAGGGAAATGGAAAGGAGAATTGTAGCACAGTTACTCACATCTATGGATGAACTGTCATTTGAAAAAACTGACGGTAAACCGGTGATTGTTATAGGTGCCACAAACAGACCTGATTCATTAGATCCGGCTCTGAGAAGAGCTGGCCGTTTTGATAGAGAAATCTGTTTGAACGTCCCTAACGAAACGTCAAGACTATTCATTCTGAAGAAAATGGTTTCAAATCTAAAAATTGACGGTGAAATGGACTACCTCAAACTCGCTAAACTGACTCCAGGTTTTGTTGGTGCTGACTTGAAAGCGCTTGTCACGGCAGCAGGAACATCTGCTATCAAAAGAATATTCCAGGATTATACTACCTCAAATGATGTTGATATGGATGCTGAATCAGGCATCGAGAACCAACTAAAAAACACAGCAAATATAATCGACCCACTCCCCTTATCCACTATTCAAAGGTTTATTGAGAACTTTCCCGAGCCGCTCAATGAGGAACAGTTGAAAGACATCTCCATCAAATATGAAGACTTTTTGAAAGCTCTACCGACTATTCAACCGACTGCTAAGAGAGAAGGGTTTGCAACTGTGCCCGATGTCACCTGGTCAAGTGTGGGAGCTCTTGACAAAATCAGAATTGAACTTAATATGGCTATTGTGCAGCCTATCAAGCGGCCAGAATTGTATGAGAAGGTAGGAATTAGTGCACCAGCTGGTGTGCTGTTATGGGGCCCACCTGGATGTGGTAAAACTCTTTTGGCGAAGGCTGTAGCAAATGAGTCTAGGGCAAATTTCATTTCTATCAAGGGCCCAGAGCTACTAAATAAATACGTTGGTGAGTCAGAGAGAGCGATCAGACAAGTTTTCAACCGAGCAAGAGCATCTGTACCTTGTATCATATTTTTCGATGAGCTGGATGCTTTGGTCCCAAGAAGAGATGCATCCTTATCAGAATCGTCGTCTAGAGTTGTCAATACGCTACTAACTGAATTAGATGGGCTGAACGATAGACAAGGAATTTTTGTTGTTGGAGCAACAAATAGACCTGACATGATAGATCCAGCAATGCTTAGACCAGGAAGACTTGACAAGACCCTACTAATTGAATTACCTGACTTGGATGAAAAGATAGATATCATGAAGACATTAATAAGATCTAACGGAACCCCAGTCGCGGACAACCTAAATATTGCGGAGATAATAGGTGATGAACGTTGCAAAAATTTCTCTGGTGCTGATATCGCTGCTCTTTTACGAGAAGCTTCTGTGTTGGCCCTGAAACGCAATTTCTTCAAAACGGACGAGATACAGTCTGTAGGAGAAAACGATTTAGACAAAGAGTTCGAAGACCTCTCAACATCTTCGCCTAATAATGACGTGACGGTTCATATGAAGGACTTTTTAAATGCGCTCAAGAAGGTAAAACCCTCTGTAAGCGATAAGGATCGTATGAAATATGATAGACTAAGCAAAAAGATGGGATGGAACGATCCTGACGAAACTGTCGAGTAAACAATCAGTATGTATTTTATAATTTTCTAAACTACCTCCCATTGTGGCCTCTCCTCATGACGTTTTTTCTAACCTTCCATACGTGCTCGTGTTTTTTGCCACCGAACGGCGACACATAAGGAACTACTGTGTCCTCAGCGAAGAATTTATTACTAGGATATAACTCACTGATCGGAGTTTCTGTCTTCCCTCTAACAAGTAACCAATTCTGTGAGCCACAAGATTTCACGGACTCAAGAACACCATCTGGGACATATAAGTTTATGTAGCGCCCTTTCATATCCACCGAATGAATTAAACCTAATCCAATGAAATCTTTTTCAAGTGAGTAGAAGTTCTTGGCCAGCGGAAAAGGTCCTTTAATATCTGTTTCAGGCTCAGTCTTACTTTTATACAACGCAATGATAGTCCCGTCTAACGCAAGTTTGATATCATCTTCATGAAAGCAGTGATTTGCATGTTGTAAAAATTTGAATGCAGAAATCCCCTCAATACCAATAGATACCTGTAGTGGTGGCTGATTTAATAATGGGCCTGTGATGTACGATCTATCGTTTTTTTTGTGTAAATATGCCGTGGTCTTGAATTTCCGTATCTTGGCGGCATTAAAACGATCCAAAGAGTGAGATATTTGTCTATCAGAAGGCGGAGAGTGCAGCTGCAATATTATTGGCTTATAGGTATGACGCTGAGTAGTACTGAATACCTCTGGTATCAGTATTTCATTGGAAAATGGTTTTCCATTGTGCGATAAGAATATGACATGGGTTGGTTTATAGTGTTCCAGAGCGTGGTTTATAACCTGTATACCAAAACCCTTGATCCATCCCGGAATATTTAGAAACGAAGTACCCATAAAATTTTCATCTTGCCATTCTCTCATGAGAGCTTCTACTTTATTGGAGTAGGCAGTCGGAAGGTCTTGAGGAGTCGATGATCCCAGAAAATACTGCTTGACAGTCTGGAATCGACCTTGGCATAGATGCTGTCCTAAAGAAATTGACTTGGAGTCGAGTTTGCTCCAGGAGATGCTATCCGGAGCAGAGTACTCTGGTTGCCCAGGATCAATATCCAGGTAATGGATGATCTCGTCTGTTTCCTTATCTCCGTGCAAAAACTTCTGCAGTAGAAGTCTCATAAAGGTAGACTTCCCAGAATTTTTTCCTCCGATGACTATAACTCTCATGTCCTGTGAAGAGTTGGCGTGGAACATCCGCAGTTCATCTAGTACTTTTGCCCATTCCTCAGTGATATCCAAAACTCTAACAGCATTGGAAATTTCACGAAGAACATTGAATGTAAGTTGGTTTTTGGTAAAGCCAGGAAACGTCCCCGTGTTGGACAGGCCCCAAATATCTCGCAAGTCAGGAATCCAGTTTGTTAGCTCAGAAATATTATATCCGTTACTGATCCTCAGAATACAGTCGAATGCGCGCAGTTGGGAAGTAAGATGCTCGTATTTGCGTCCAAAAAAGGCCTTTGATTCCCATCCAGCATAGAATGAAGAAGATATTGGAGAAATTGCGTTACAAACCGGATGCCAGAACTCCCAGTTTCTCCAGCTGCTATTGTAATGAACATTATTATATGTAATCCCACCTTTAACGATTTGCAAATTGAAATGGCCGCACAGCATTAAATGTTCGTTCTTTTCTAGGCAGACCAATACCTCACGCTCATCGCTAGACAAAGCGAAAAAATTCACACCTGGTGAAGGAGAATACCGACGTTCTTTCGATACAGAATCCAATGAATTCTTTTGCTCAGTTCCACGGGTCGTAAGCTCATCTTCGTACGTTTCAATCAATGGTTTTTCTTCCTTCACTATATTCGGCAGAGCAGAAGAGATACTGCCGTCATCAGAGTCTTCGGAATCTGTACTGGCACAATATTTTGGGACCTCTTCAGGCATGCTGATCCATCCGTTCAATTTTTCTCATTCAGCTATGCGTCCAGCAAAGAGAAGCTTGTGAATGTCTATGGTGCTAAGATACGGCGTGCTTATTTAGCTTACGCTCATCGTATTTTCATATCCAGTTTCTGAGTTTTTCAGTTCTGACACAGTGAAAGATCTGCAAAAACTAGTATATTTGTGTGGAACAAATACATGGACGACAAAGCCAATAGAATCTGCTATCGGATGGCTGAACTCTTGAAACTCCTTGATAGATATGAATGGGTAAATTATATAGTACAAAAAGAAGAACTCCAGTAAAAAACTCGCAAAAACCACTAATACCAAATTTGCAGCGGTGTATTTCGATGCCAAGACAGTTGGGCACCTTCTGAAATGGATCTAAGAGGGTAGAAAAAGAACATATATCAATGCACAGCATCCAGATATCAAAGAAATGAAATTGCCTCTAAATTTCATAAAACTACCTGAGGGTATCTTGGGAGAGATAGTGAGGGTGTTGAAGAGGTATCATTTACTGCATAATTTGAGTCCGAGTTTCCAGATTCGTTTGCAAAGTCTGCTGTGAGTTCTATCTCAGATTCTTCAATTTCCTCCATCAATGCGCAGAACAAATAGTCCTTGATCAAGTTCACAGTGGAGAAAGTTGTTAAGAAGAGATCTGCATCTTGTTCCGCAACGCGCAAGTGTAGAGAATCCAGTGATTTTTCCAGCTCAGATACTTCTGTATTCTGCTCTTCCTTATCCACAGTCTCAGACAGAGCAGATTTTTGATGCATGCTGTAGTTACTAGCATAGTTTTGTGGGCTGAAAGTGGAAGTGGATGGGGACGGAGAATTTTGATTCATGTCAAACCTGTTGAACACAGGAAGAGATGGGGCAGACGCTCTCACGTTGGGATTGGCGACAATGCTTGGTAGCTTAGGAATTAGAGGGTAAGACTGCTGAGGAGCAATATAACTGTTCGTAAAGGCGGGCGGAGGTAGCATACTAATTGAGCTTCTGTTAGACATATCAGCAGACAGGTTGTTGAAAAACGTAACAGCCGACCGCAAATCGGTGTTTTGAAGTGACTGATTTCCAAACGAGAACTGCTGTGGTTGATTTGAATAAGTGAATGAAGTAGGAGGAACGACAGGGTAGACATTAGGAGAAACAGTGGAACATGACCCCGGAGAGCTTGCTGCTGGAGAAGGTGTTGAGTGTGCGGTATTTGTGATAGGATGCAGAAGGACGTGAGACATCTTCTGAGCCAGTTGTGGAGTGTAAATAGGTGGCTGTGTTTTCACATCTTCGGTGATAAACTTCTCGAGTGTGATAGAGGGCAACGAGGGTCTGTGATAAAAGTTGTTTCTGTCATTTGTGCTCACTTTCCCCGTCTTCTTTGTAGTCTTTGGACCTCGCTTTTTCTTCATAGAGCATAATTCTTCGTCGTGCACTTTCAAATGCTTCTTCAAATCTTGAATTCGCTTGAACTTCTTGTTACATGTAGAGCATGTGAACGGTTTCAAAGGGACGTGAATCCTCAAATGCGACGTGATATGGTCTCTTTTGGTGAATTTCGCACGACAATCGCCCCATTGACAGGTGAGCTGAAGATTTTTTTGCGACTTGCGCCCGACATGATCCTGACACAAATGATGATAAAGCAGTTCTGGAGTAACAAATTCCTTCTTGCATTCCTTCCACTCACACCTAAACATCTTGACGCCCTCGTCTTCGGACCCTGGGGTGGTAGCAGAACCGCAACCCGTGTCTTCAGCAAAGTCTTTTGCATCAGAATCGCATACAGGCTCACGCACCGGTTCCTGTTCGCAAGAGCTTGTGCTGTTGCTACGTGGAGATGGATAAACTCGCCTGTCCATTACGCTCTCCTCCTGGTCTTCTTCTTTCTGCGCAGAATCACGAGCTTGCAAGAAGCTCGCTTGTCTTCCACGCATCTCATGCACCTCAGACACCTCGCCTGACGAATTCAGCAGCGCAGCGATAGGTGCAGTGCGAGAAAGCATTGTTTCAATAGACTTCTAATGTGCTATAGCAGCTTCAAAAATCAATGTTACACAGTATTCAAGAAGCAACTGTGCCAACAAAGATCCAACTTAACAACCAGGATAACTTTTCATACGCTCTCGTAAATTTTTTGCTGTCCTTACGGTATGATGACTCTCAAATGTGGCTTCAAGATCTAAAATAGTGGTTATATATTTCCATGAGTGGCTTAGAATGATGTTGTCTCATTTTATTTTATTTTTTTTTTTATCATTCCCCATCTAAGTCATCCAGGGGAAACCGGGTTAACGCTTCAAATCTAGGTACAACCGGTGAAAAATAGTGGACCCTGAACCTGTAGCGAAAAGAGAGGTTAAAAACACTCTGCAGGTCTGCCCCCAAGAGATAAGCCATGTTGCAGTGCGATACTACAGTGTCGTGTTATAAGTGTATATGTAATTAGTTATGAGACAGTGTAGAGAACATGTGCTGGCTGAAGGTATAAAACAGAGAGTGCCATGCCGAAAGTATTGAAAATACGGCGAGTATGGTCGGTATTAGAGTTATTCTTTGCGTGCAGCCAAGTTATAACGCAACACACTAGTGTAATGCAGGTATTTTTTTGTATATGCAATGTTTAAGGGCTCATTCGTTGATCACACGAAGCACTTTTCTGGAGTAGTCAACGTCGTCGGCGAGAGAGACCCTGCTTCCGCTATTTTCCCACTGGGACATCAAGTGCTGTGGATCCAGACGTTGATCGAGTACCACGGCGCCCGAACTATCGTCCGGTGCTGACTCAGGCGCAGGGCCAGGAGCGGATTTCGAGGGACTGGTGGAAGCTGGATGCATGAGTCCCTCTTCATCTGTGTAGACAAAGTTGGCTCCGCCAGTCCCGGAATTGCTGTAGTCGTTCTGGGAGACAGAAGACGACGAGTATGAGTCTGTGGGCTTCTTTACTTCGTCGTACGTCTTCTCAAAGTCCTGCTCCTTTTTATTTCTTCTGTATCTGAAGAGCATTACAAGCAGGAGTATGAGCAGTGCTGCTGCAACGATCCCCACAACAGCGAAAGTACCTCCAACTTTCGCCGAGGAGTCCCAGAAACTGGATTTTTTGTTTGACCTGTCGTTATTGGCCGTGGCTGTGTTGATTTGGTCCTGTGGATCAATCGATCCCGAGGATGGATTGGCAGAGTACACTGTAGTTATAACTCTAGTCACTACCACGACGTTTGTACCACTATCCGCTGCACTGTTGTTGCTGTTGCCACTATCCGATGAAGGTTCCGCTGTGATGGTTTCTACTGAGTATATTACGGAGACCGAGGGGCTCAGGGTGGTCGTAGGATCTGATGTGGTCGTTCTAGCGCTAGAGCTAGAGCTAGAACTAGAGCTAGAGCTAGAGCTAGAACTAGAGCTAGAGCTTGAGCTAGAACTAGAGCTAGAGCTTGAGCTAGAAGTGGTGCTTGAGGTAGAGCTGACAGTCGAACTAGAGGCCGACCTAGCACTAAAACTACTGCTTGCACCACTAGAACTGCTTGCACCGCCTACACTGCTTGCGCTGATCGACGGGGCGGGTCCGGATCCCAAATACAGATACCCGTACAAGTCCTCTTCGCTGTTCCCGCAGTTCTCGACGCCGTATCCTGGGCAGATCTCGTTGCACTGTGAAACCGACACCTCGGATCCTGGAAGTTCGTTGGAGCACCAGCAGTTCAGCTTCTGTACTACCGCAAACTGGTACTCCTTTTCTCTGCACCGGTCTGAGCAGTATCCATTGCTCTGCCACTCGTATGACTGCTGCTCGGTCCCTGTATTCTCGCTGGAACAGTAGTTCTGCTGCAGTGCGGCGGCCAGCCGCACTGCAGCAGCTATAACCATACAACAGCGTCTCATCGCACGCATCTTCTCGCCTAACTGCCCTCACAGCTCCAGAAGCACCAGGGAACCTATATATCACACTCTACAACCCTATCCAAACGCTATATACCATAACTAAAGACACTGAAAACTGGCAATCAGCGATAAGCCTTCATTCTTATGTTTTAAAAATATTCGCCTAACAACCATATTGCATAGATTTTAGCGGTCCGAAAGAAACGTAAATAATGAAACTCGTTCAATTTCACAATGGCCAAACAAGGCGTGCAATGATTAGATTACTGTGCCAGCTGATCACATCATGTGACTGTGCCAATGCCTTTTGCTTTTGCACTTGAGCGAAAAATGATTGGCATTTTGGTCAGTTCAGGTACAGTGGACATGGTGAAGCGCCAGCGCCGTAATTTTGCGGCAATTATTAGTTATGCAAGAAAGAGTTACGACCTGCGTCTATCTCATTACATGGCAATGTGGCACAATTTATCCGAAAGACTATGGACAGGCGAGTACCATCAAAAGTGTAGCGCTTGACGGATCTGCGCGGATCTCAGATCTCTGGGCGCTGGAACGAAATATATTACCCGGACATACGGCGGAATGCCAGAGAGCCGTTTCCAGTTTGTTCGATATAGAAGATTCTAGTTGTTTCCGTGGTTACCCTACAAGTGGGATGCCGAAACGCGCAAGGTGTTATGGCAGCCAAGGCGAAAATGGGGTGGAATTGGTCCGGGTAACAAGGACACGTGACTCACGGCGGCGGGCAAGAACTGTGTGTTAGTGGGTGCAGGACTCCTATGGAGTTCAGAAAATCCAGTGATTGAATCAGCAGAGTTGTGATCCAGGCCTTAGCTACTGGTGCTCGGCGCGTTGTTTGGTGCGAGTAGTTCTGCTCGAGTGGTTCTGCTTATCGTTTTGTGCTATCAGTGGAGTCAGGTATCTAATTGCAGTAAAAAGAAAAGTGAGAATTTGAGGGGTATAAATATAAAAGGGGAACTTTAAACAGGGGTTTTGTAATAATAAACAGCATTTGTCATTCCTAACTGTTATCTGTATCAAGTTTTACAGAACCATATTCCAGCATACAAGGCTGATAACTAGAGAGAACTACCTGCTAGGAAACCACCTTAAAAGAACCAGAACTCAAGCATGCAGATCTTTGTGAAGACTTTGACCGGTAAGACCATCACTCTTGAAGTAGAGTCGTCCGACACCATTGACAATGTCAAGTCCAAGATCCAGGACAAGGAGGGTATTCCACCAGACCAACAAAGATTGATTTTCGCTGGTAAGCAATTAGAGGACGGCAGAACGTTGTCTGACTACAACATCCAAAAGGAATCTACTCTACATCTAGTGCTCAGATTGAGAGGTGGTATGCAGATCTTTGTGAAGACTTTGACCGGTAAGACCATCACTCTTGAAGTAGAGTCGTCCGACACCATTGACAATGTCAAGTCCAAGATCCAGGACAAGGAGGGTATTCCACCAGACCAACAAAGATTGATTTTCGCTGGTAAGCAATTAGAGGACGGCAGAACGTTGTCTGACTACAACATCCAAAAGGAATCTACTCTACATCTAGTGCTCAGATTGAGAGGTGGTATGCAGATCTTTGTGAAGACTTTGACCGGTAAGACCATCACTCTTGAAGTAGAGTCGTCCGACACCATTGACAATGTCAAGTCCAAGATCCAGGACAAGGAGGGTATTCCACCAGACCAACAAAGATTGATTTTCGCCGGTAAGCAATTAGAGGACGGCAGAACGTTGTCTGACTACAACATTCAAAAGGAATCTACTCTACATCTAGTGCTTAGATTAAGAGGTGGTATGCAATAAAGGAATGATATACTTTGGCTATTCACTTCTTTTCACTTTCCCAAATGAAAACAGATTACATAATACACTGTGTTGGGAAATGCGTCATGTTTCATGCTTTTCCAAGCGGTTGTATCCATTCTCTTTCTCCACTTTTTTTATCCGCATGATGTTGGCTTTTAAAGCAACAACAGAGTGTCTCAGCATCTGAGGAAAGGAAGAGAGATGCTTGTTACGATTTTGATATATGCTCATTATGTACATAAGTATCAAAGAAAAAATACCCTTTCGGAAAAAAAATTCAGGAAACGTTAGGAACGCCAATGGCCTGAGCTTCGGTCTGCAGAATCGAAGTCTTTCCTTCTTTAAGCATCGTCAATATATCTGTGTCAATCATGGCTGTTACTTCGGGATATTTCTTTTTGAGAAGTCCTCCAAACCTTATCATTTTGACCTTAACGTTCTCAATCGTTTCCCTCTTGTGACACATTACGAATCCATACTTCCAAATCTCGACAAATATATCCAAAAATTTACTGATCTGCGGGCTGTCCTTGTCAAAAGGTTCTAACATAATCAGAGCGATCTCATAAAAGGCTAATTCCGATCTCCAGGTGGGAACGATTCTAGAGCTTTCAAACATGCCCTTCAAGAATCTCGTCAAAAGTAGAAGCACCTGGTTTATTTCTATACCATTTTCCTTCCCTACCAATTCTTTAACACCGTCAGCTACAGTTTTGATAACTGTAATTTTATACGTTTCCTTATCAATGTTGGTCTGTGATGATGCTCGATTGACATCACTGTTTAATCTTTGTTTCTTGACAAAACTATCGTCATCGGAGGTAGAAGAAATTCCTCCGACATCATCCAGCTCAAGTTCGGAAAATACGGCTTCGACAACATCTATAAGTTTATCGTACAATGCTGGTTGATTCCTAAATAGCACGTATTCTGCAAAAGGTTGTAATAATGATTTGACATAGGATATATTTTTCCGAGAAACCTCAAGTACCAACATTTTGTCGATTCTTTCAATTATTTGGGGGTTAATTGTAGTATTAGCAGACATCTTCTGAAAAGACGTTACTATTCCAGAAATGACCCTATCTTTACCAACCCAAGACCTACCGTGACAAGCTTTTAATAGAACATTGAACACAGTGTCGACATTTTCCGCTTTGAAAACACCCCCAAAAGCTATCGACGCTTCACAAAGAGCGACAGAACAAATCTTTTTGATTGAGAATATGTTCGAATCGATATGACTTGAAACCAATTGCACAATCTCAGGATAACACAGATTAAGCGAACTTGAACCTGAATTTGAAGCTTCGTTCCAAACTTCGCTGTAAATATCTGACACCTTTTCGTTATCACTACTTTTAGCAACAAATACCAATGGCATCAATATACTGGAAACACTGTCGAATGCTGACGGTGAATAATTATAAGATGATTTCAAACAAATCCCAATAATCACTTGTCTTTCTGAACTATCAGTCTCAAAAAACTTGTCAACCAAAATTTTGCTGTACTTTATCTGCTTAGAAAGAGAAGACACTTTAAGCAATCTTCCAAAAGAAACTGCGTAAGAAGTCGCAATGACTTGACTCCTATTATCCATACCATGGATACATGCCTTTAAGAACCTACCAGAGAAAGGTTCCAAAGATTTAGAATGCTGGATAACCATCAGTTGAAACAAGCGAGCAGAACCAACATTAGAAGGAAGACCTACTGATTTTTTAGAAGCTTTAATACAAGCATCCACCAAATCACCTAAATCATTAGCCGCGCCGGACACCTCAATCAAGGATTCTAAGGCTTGCATAATCGGAGAGTTTGATACCCCTTGGGCTCTGTGATCATCTAATTCTGATACTGATATATTAAATTTATCGGCGTTCAAAGAAAGATAATTAATAGCCTGTGGTTCTAACACCGAAAGAAGAATTGTTAGCTCATAAACAAGCGTCGGAACGTAATTTGCGAGAGTGGATCCCGCATCTTTAATGAGATCCAACAACATCTTCATAGCAAACTTACGAACATCCTCGGCATCATTATTAAGACCCTTGGAACCCAACAGAAATGGAATTACAATATCCAAAAGTTTTAGAGGCTTCGAATTCGTAACAGTGATTCCATTTTTGAGAGATTTTATCAGCTGTTTTGATAAATAACGAGCTAAGGATGTTCCTGACGACCGAACACTATCTTTTATATCATCCATCAATCTGAAGGAAATCTCCCATATTTCTGATATTTTGGGCTCAAATCTATCAAAAGACCACGTTTGCAACAGATTGAGAAGAGCTTTAGAACAGGCCTCCCTTACTCGCCACTCTTTGTTGCCACTGTTCAATATACATTCTTCCAAAATATCTTCAAAGTTGGTTTCAATCGCTATACGGCTATCAGGTATCAAAGTGTTCCATATATCTGATATTGAAGCGGACACAGTTGGAGAAGGATCAAACCGATAACGGAATAATTTTGGGATGAGTCTCTTTGAAAGATTAGCATCTTTGTTCAACTGTTCTTGCAACGAAACTTTGGACATAATAGCATTCAAACCAAATGCGACACCTCTTCTTGACGACCATAGAGATGAATTTTTCGCTAGAGCCATAAATTTGTAAACGAGACTAGGGTCATTTACCTCATTTGCCAAATTTAATATATCCTTGTAGGTTGAAACTGATCCATCATTAGTTTTCATCAAACCAGGTTCGAACAATTGAGTTTCCTCCGAAACTGTTCCAGATTGAAGGGTTAAGGCAGCGTTCGAGTCCGTCAAGGTTCTAAATAGGCTTTTAACCATAATTTCACGTAAACTCACATCACTTGAATCATAAACTATGCTTAAACCTCGTGAAGCCAGTTCTTTAACAAAATCTTCTCTGTGCGCCAAAAATTTAATGAAAGTCATATGGATTTCATAGAATTTATCAGATACCACCTCCAAGTGACCTAAATGTTGAGCAATACTGAGAAGCCACACACACGAAGCTTTCTGCAGAGAAGGCTTAGTTGAAGAACAGTAACCTAAGACAGACGACAAACCTTGCGCCATAATTGCTGGATTATAACCTTTTTTGAGTTCCTCGATATCAGTTTCAATATCAAGCTGCCTTTGAAGGAATTTAGAATTCCATCCTCCCAATAATAAACACATACTTTCACCGGTCGCAAACAGAAAATCAATATGCTTGGAAGAATGAATTTTCTCATAAACATCGAAGGAATCCGAACTTAATTCCGAATTGAGGTTCATATGTAGATATCCCCAAGCCATAATAGCCACTTCGTTGTTCAATAGTTTATCCATTAGGGAATCTTTGATATCTTTTAAGAGAGTGTAAACTTCTTCATCTCGACAGAAAGATAGTACTTTGTACTTCAAAATCTCGCATATAGACCTAAGAGCCAGGTCCTTGTGGTCATGAAGTGAAAATAAGGCATGAGCATTTTTCAAAGTTATAAGAAGCACTTCTTCGAGTTTTGCAGTATCTATTTCAATCAAAAGCAGTCTTGGAAGCATGTAAGCTACCATGAATACCAAATTTTTTGATTCTCCATTATCAACACTGATATCAATCTTGGCAGCAGTTTCGATAATCTGTAAAAGGGGCATATGGAATTTGAAACTCCTTGCAGCAATTATGCCGAAAGCATTTAATAGGTATTCTGCATACGGATTGAGCAAAAGATTTTTGCTTTTCAAATAATCCAACAAAGAAGGGATGAGAGGTACTAGATTTTGCATTGCTTCCACAGACGTGTACCTTACAATTACAAGAAATAGAGACCCAAACACAAGATTACTCTCAGATGAGTCTTTAATTTCTTCCGTTAGTTCAGTAAACAGGAAGGACAATGAAGAATGTACAACATCTATGTCAAGCTGTCTGATATAATTTTTTAACAAATCCTGCACTTGATCATCAATGTCTAGAGATTTCTCAACACGGGTTGCCCAGTTTTCATCTTGCACAATTACTGTGGGAACGCCTAGCGTGGCATTGGATATTAAAGTGCGTTCCATGAACAAAACTGCAACTGGAATGCAACGTTTCAGTCCTAAGAACTCGTCCTCTGAAGACAGTTCATTCAAAAAGAGCCTCACAAACGAAGAAAAGTCAGGAAAACTTATTTCCTTAATTTCTTTTCCTAGGAGGACATCAGTTGAAACATAGGTCTTCTGTAAAGATGCTCGGCGAATTCTAAATTGATATGGGTCCAAACCAATCAAAGCTTCTTGAACGACATTTGAACGATTAACTTGATTAGTCCCCAAAATGCTGAATAATCTCGCTTCTGCATCATCAAAATCAAACGCTGCATTATTAAATTTCATTCCAATAAATCTTAGTGACATCAGTGATTCTTTTTCTTCCGGAGTGCCGTTGAACAACATCAAATCGCTTTTCATAATACTTCTCAAGAAATCTTTTAATAACATTTTAGATTCAACAGGAATAACAGGTAAGTGATGAACCAAAGAGCTTAACACATCACTTATAGTACTCCTAAACAAATGCAAGTCTCCTTTCAGTGAGTCCAGAAGGAATTTCACTAACATGAAGTCCTTCAGGGCATTAAAATTTTGATTCAAAAGCAAACCGAGGGTTTCGTATTGGGAGGCTCTCAGATCAATTTCTGACTGCTGATTGTAGGTATCACCACCAATTAATGCAGGCCATCCTGAAACCACGATTTGGTTGCGTATAATGGTTATTAATGATTCGCCGTTGTTGTCATTAGAGGCATTCAACGCCTCATAATTATGTTGGGCAACGTGACGAATGAAAGCCAAAGTTGCAAGATTTACTTTACGATTATCGCTCTGCAAACCCTGAACAGAAATCTTGTAAGGGATCCCAAAAACTTCAGCAGTTACAAGACTGCTTCGTGTCAAAATCTTCAAGATTTTGTGTTGAAGTTCAGCAGATACTGGAGGTACATGGGCAGAGGGGTCTCCACAGAACATTCGGCATAAATCAGAAATGAAGGCTTTGCTTTCGAATGGAATCTCAATCCTCTTTAACAAGGTCGAGGCCGTATCAGATACATCGATCTGTTGAGCCGATACAACTAGTAGGAATTTCACTAAAGCACTCTCGTCGGGCACAAATCCAGAAACGCAAAAATTGAATATCGCTCGTTTGAACTCATTCAATCGATCTTTGCCAAAAACAACTGATGGTGCATAAACGAAAAAGGATACTTGTCTTGATGATAAACCTGGGCAAGAAACAGCATTATTACCCGAGCCTTGTCTACTTGGCATAAGAAGGAAAAATTCAGTAAACTTCTCCAGTAGAAACTGAAAATCCAACTCTGATACATGTAAAAATTAAACAGTCTCCTTCTCTGCCGATGTGCCTTTCAGAGGCGCTTTCCATTTCAATAATATCTTGCACAGAATATAGAAAAGCCGGCATGAAACCGTTGACGGCAAAGCGTGTATATTTTCAATAATTTCTGGGACCAGAAGTCTGGCCTCATTCGCCTCAAGTCTGTCCACTCCTATCGAAAGAAAATACGCAGATTGTACAATAACTTCAGTAGCCACTTGACCTGACTTTAGATTTGGTTTCTTCGTCTGACCCAAAAGCGCTGTCACAGGAAGTTTCAGAGCTGAATTTGAATCGACCCTATGGGAGACGTGATTAATGCATTGAAGAACCAGATTTCTCACTGAGCTGTACGGCGAGGCAAGTTTCAATAGCAGTGGTGGCAAGAATGTGTTCAATACCTGCTCGAACTTACCGTCATCTTTCGCCAAGACCAACCTTAAATCAACTTTCTCTACAAGCTTTCTTTCCTGTTGCTCGGCCAATTCCTGCGGCCCACTCATATTTTAGTGTTTTTGATAGTTCTAGCGATTACCAGCACTATACTGGTAATTTATTGGTCCGCGAATCGACCAACCAGAGGCTGTTTGTAAGAACGGCAAAAGTCATTTATAAGATTCTTCATCTGCAGCTATGCAATTGAAATGCATTTGATGATGAAGGTATTTTCATTACCCGGCCTTAATCTACACCTATAGATTTGTATGAGTTCCTGCTTAACAAAAGGGATATTCTACATTCTATACATAACTGGCTATAGCAATATCAACAGATGTGTATTTATGAGCCTGAGAATGTTGCAAGAAGGTCCAGGAAGATCAGTGTATGAATCAAAACCTTGATTACAAATCTCAGAAGCAATTTCAAATAAAGAAGGCTAAGAAACTGGAATAATGTTAGAGTCCTTGGCTTCGGCGCTTCTAAACCGTTTATTAGGAGCCTATGTGGAGAATTTTGATCCGAAGCAGTTAAACGTTGGTGTATGGAACGGAGATGTGAAACTTAAAAACCTTCGGTTAAGAAAGGACTGTTTGGATGGGCTAGATTTACCTGTTGATGTGAAGTTTGGATTTTTGGGCGAATTGACGCTGTTGATCCCCTGGGCCAGTCTCAAAAACAAGCCGGTGAAAATACTTATCGAGGATGTGTACTTGCTATGTGCTCCCAGATCGCCAGATTCATACAATGTGGAGGAGCAAGTGCAGCGAGAACTGAATCTGAAGCTTCAAAGGCTGGCAGACTACGAATTATTGAATAGTTCCAAACCTGACATGAACCCTAATTCCAGCAATAACGAGTCTTTCACCCAATCCCTTTTGACTAAGATCGTTGATAACTTACAGATCACAGTAAAAAACATCCATTTCAGATACGAGGACGTGTCATCGATTTTCAGTGAAGCTCCACTGGCATTAGGTATCTCGTTGAGCGAGCTATCGGCTGTCTCTACAGATGAGTCCTGGAATCCAAGCTTTATTTCCATTACCAAGACCATTTCACATAAACTCGCTACTTTGGACTATCTTAGTGTTTACTGCAACACGACTACGAAATCAATAGACGCTGATTCAGATGAGGAACTTTTGATAAGGCTAAGAGAATCAATCGCAGACAAGCACGGCATCCCGGAGCATCAGTATCTGTTAAATCCAGTGAGGGGATCTGCTAGACTCAAACTGAATAAGGCAGAAACTACAGATGAGCTCCCTCATATCGACGTTCAACTGATGTTTGATGAATTTGGAGTTTTGGTGGATGATTGCCAATATAAGGAGATTTTGCATAACATGTCAAAGTATCATTGGTTCCACAAAACACTAAAATACAGACAACTGAGACCACAATATGAAGTCAAAGACAATCCCACCGAATGGTTTAGGTATGCCGCTACATGCGTGTTGTCTGAGATACACGAGAAAAATTACCGATCTAGCTGGGAGTACATCAAAGATAGAAGACACAAGCGTGATTCGTACGTTAAGCTTTTCAAAAAAAAGCTTTCTTTGCCTTCAGTTAATGATCCAATTCCTAACGCCGAGGAGGAGCATGAACTTCAAGAGTTGGAAAGGGATCTGAGTCTTGAAGATATAAAGTTTTTCAGAACATTTGCCAGAAAAGAATACAGCAAGGAATCACGTATATCACATATTTCAGACACAGTACGCGGCACATCAGCCCAACAAGGCTGGTTCTCTAGCTGGTGGGGAGCTTCTTCTAATACAGGAGATGAAAGTCTCGTGATGTCGGATGAACAACGGAAAGAGCTTTACGAAGCCATTGAATATGATGAATCCGAGGATACAATGAAATCAGTCGAAATTCCAAAAGATCGAACAATTCTTAGAGTAACCAACCTGCTACAAAAAGGCTCTATCTCCGTCATTAACATGTCCAAAGGACACCATATGTGTGAGTTCGTTTTTGAACGATCAGCGATCGAGTTCTTGAAGCGTCCTGATTCTTTTCTGTTCAAATTTGAGCTTTCCAAATTTTTCATTGAAGACGGCTCACCTAATACGCTTTATCGTCACATTATCAGTCCTAGATCTGGTGCTAGTGATGAGTCAGAGCCACTATTATATCTCTGTTTTGACAGCAATCCTATGGATGATACAGCAGATTCATTCCTAGAGCTGAAGTTTGGTTCAGTATTTGTTTACTACCATGTTCACTTTATCAATGAGCTTTTACGCTTTTTCAACCCACCAACCCAGCATTGGGAAACTATATCGGCAATAAGAAATGCTGCAGAGGCTACTGTTGAGGGTTGGACTACTCAAACCAGGATGGGTCTTGAAGCGCTATTGGATGAGCATAAAACAATAGATCTTAAACTGGTTGCTGCTTCACCCACTATAATAGTACCTCTGGATCCCCACTCATGGGACTCACCTTGTGCTATAATTGATGCTGGATCTATGAACATGACGAGTGATCTTGTTCCAAAGAAGGAAGTCAAGAAAATTAAGGAGATGAGTGTAGAGGATTATGCTAAAATAGATTCCGCTGACCTTAAGAGGTTAATGTTTGATCGGTTTAAGATCAAGCTTACCGATACTCAGTTTTTAATCGGACCAGATATGAAAAGCTCGATAACTAGTATCAATGTTCAACAAGTGGATAACAACTTTACAATTTTAGAGAGAATGGAAATTGATCTAATCCTCGATGTTCTGATCTTTCCAAAAGCCTTGAATTTGCCTAGAGTTCGTACAGCGGTGACTCTACCTCATTTGAATTTATACTTGAATGACTATCAATACAAGATAATTCTGCAATTATTTGACAACTGCATTCCTTTTATTGATTATGATGAAGTATCAAAAACAGACGAAGACGGAAGCCTTTCTCAGTTGATTCGCAGGGGGAGTATCAATGAAGGTGAACAAAGTAAAGAGGAAAGATTGCTGAAATCTATCAAAAGAACAATAGATAAGTCAACCAAGGCTCAATTAGAGCAGGTTTCTTTCCAACTCAACCTTGATGTTTCAAAGATCCAGCTTTCACTTCTAAAGTGTCTAGAAGGGTCCACGATGAAGACTAATAAGCTAGTCACTATTGTTGGAGAAAAACTGTCGATGGGGATTTCCAAAACATTTGTTGAAATGAAATTTGACATATCTTTGACGGATTTAAGAGTGGAAGACCATATTTTGCACTCATCATCGCACCTCAATAGATACATCATTTTCAGCAATAAGACGTCAGAACAGAACCTGTTTGATATCAGCGGTACCAGGGTTCAGAAGATAATTGAGTATGAAAAAAGTCTTTATGAGCTATTTGACACCTCAGTAAATCTTAATATGTCAGAACTTTCAATTTCACTAGTTCCAAAATCTGTTTTGACTCTCTTGAATTACATTTTGGTAACGTTTACCGATCCTGACACTCCAACCATTCCTAAAGATGTTCTGAGGTACTCAGAGCAGCAAGATAATTCTCCTGGGACTACAACCGTCAATCTATTTATGACTGGGGTTGAAGTCATCTTGGATGATGAATCAGAAAAGGTTGCTACCTTCAGCATACGCAACGCTGAACTTGCAATGGACATTTTACCTGAAAGAATGAAGGTGAAAGGAAAACTGGGGGATATGAAGTTAATTGATGAGACTTCAACCGATCTTCCACCGGACTCTGTGTTCAGGGAATTGATTTCTCGCGAGGACAACGATCTGGCAGAACTGACGTATGAAACATTTGATCCTGCAACAAATACCAATAATTATAATTCTCTATTTTATTACAAAACGGGTACTATAAGAATCAATTTTATCGAGCATTCAGTGAATAGGATCATCAACTACTTTGCCAAGCTACAGCAAATGAAGGTTCTGTTCGATGCTGCCCGCGATAGCACCTACAACAGAACTCCTGATATTGAAACAGTGAACAACATGAAGTTGGACGTTCTTATTAAAACGCCAACAATATCCTTTCCAAAGCTGATTGATCCAAGAAGAAATCAATACGATGAATTGGTTTGGAACATTGGTGACTTCTATTTATCCAATGAATTTTCTGGAGAAACTAAAGAGTTGGTAAACAATATAACGGCAGGGATTAGAAATGCTCATATCTATTCTACTTTCCATTTTGATAACAACATAGTACAGCAGCTCTCTGCTGTTACCAATTTGGATTTACGTTTTGATATCTCATATGATGAATATCATACTGACACTGATGCTCTAGTTAAGATCAAAGGGTTTTTTGCGCCGTTTTATATCGAACTTACTGATCTCCAATTGCAATACGTTTATCTGTTGTCTCAAAAGATTTCGTCTACGTTTGTTGTTAAACCTCTTGATGAAGACACGACTGAAATAGAGGTTGCCGCTGCAAATGCAAATGCGATCATAAATACACATGAAGAAGTTCATGTAGATGAAAATATCTTTGCGTCTCGTCCCATATCTGACGCCAAGGCAGTTAAGAATACTCTAATTAACTTTGAATTCCATGCCCCGGAATTTTGTCTGAGTTTGATCAAGAATACTACTGGAAAGACTGATATTAAGAACCTTGGACTTGCAAAATTTAGTTTAGAAGATTTTGGAATAAGTGGTTCCTCTGTTAATGCCAATTCCTTAAACTCCGAAATGCACATCAAGTCTTTTACGGTCGAAGATATCAGATCAACAAAGGAAAATAAACACACTCAGCTAATTCCGAAAATTGAGGGAGATAATTACCAGTTCATGGCTTCCTTCAAATATGCACAAGGTGAACATGCGGCAGTGTCTAATATCGAGGTCACAGTAGACAGTCCTAAGGTAGTACTGGCGATCGAATTCCTATTAGAACTGCAAAGCTACACATATGACGCTCTGAAAGTCAAATCTGCCGTAGACGTGGATGCGCTGACAAAGTCCAAACCTGGAAAAGAGGAAGGATCAACATTTGAAATACAATCTAAAATTGTCAGCGAGGAATCATCAGAAAATCGATTTAATTACTCCATCAATATTGTGGATTCAGCAATAATCCTTCTTGCAGATCCCACAAAAAGCCAATCAGAGGCTATTGTTTTCAACATAGACCAACTGTTGATCGCAGATCACAATATTCTAAATGTAACAGCTAATAATGTGGGATTGTTCCTTGGAAAAATGGGTGATCTAAATTCTAACAGAATTCGGATACTTGATGATTTTTCCGCTTCTCTTATCATCGATGGAAGAGATTCTACTCCAGAACTGCTCAAAACTCAGATTCATTCTTCTATTGGTCCATTACTGCTTCGTTTGTCTTTGAGGGATATAAGGCTAGCAATGGATATTTTCAATTCATCCTTATCAATGGCCAAAGATAGGGGATTGGTAACTGATCCTGACTCTTCAGAAGAAGAAGACATGGCGACAAAGTATGGAAGATTCTCCAAGGAGTTTAAGAACAAAATACGCAGGTATGCTCCCAGTATGGTCTCATCACTTTCAGAAATTACTGCGGGAATTCATCGTAATTCCGTTTCTGACTTGACTAAAGTCATTGCAAAAGCAGAGAAACTGCATTCTGAGTTTTCAGGAATGCGTGTAGTGTTGATAGGTGATGTTCATGAACTGCCGATCGCGGACTTTAATATAAATCCTTTTTCGATTGAAGCCAAAGACTGGTCAACAAATGTTGATATGATTGGCACAATTGAACCTTACGCAAGTGCTTTCAATTATTCGAGATCTAGCTGGGAGCCCCTTGTTGAAGCGTTTCCTATAACCTTTCATCTCTCTAAAGACTCCGACAACCAAGATACTTTAATGTTTGATGTTATTACAAGAAAGCCCGTTGAGATTACTTTCTCTTCTCGAACAATTGCGCTGCTGTCACAAATTCCCTCTTCACTGTACGAACCACACGATTTAAAGCCCCGTGGTGCTCAGAAGCCTTACAAAATACAGAACGACACAGGTCATCAATTGAATATTTGGATTAAACCTACTGAAGATGAGAAGAAAAATCAAAACAGACCCAGTTTGAAGTTGCTTGAACCTGGAGAAGTAATCGAATGGGAGTTTGAAGACTGGCGTGTTGTCCGAGAGACTTTGGAAACAAGGAAATGTATCCTATGTGCTGCTTTTAATGACTCAGACTACACAAATACAGTCGAAGTGGACGCTACCAAGGAAGGAGATACAGTGCACAAATTGTTTCCTCCTAAATCTGGAGTACACAACAGACTTCTGGTATCAAGCAAACTACTGGAAGATAATGTCAAGTTAATTTGTTTCAGCTCCACACTCCTGCTACTCAATTCAGCCTCCACAGACATCGAAATCGGTATTTCAGAGAATGAAACTATAAAATCTATTGGTAAAATTGCTTGCAATGAAAGAAAAGCGATACCAATAGATTATGCTTATGGCTCTTCTTTCTTTATTAAACCGTTGATATCGGATGTCGTATATGAATGGTCGGTAACTCCCCTCTTCTGGAAAATGTTGAACCACTCCTCGATCTCACTTTCGTCCAAATCAAAAGAGGGGGATGAAAAGTATCATTTTGAGGTTGAAGGATCCTCGCAGGAAGATGACCCTTTGACGAAAATCTATCCCCGAATGGTGGTCACAATCTCAGCTCCGTTGATAATAGACAACTTGTTGCCAGAGCCGATTTTATTCTACGTCACAGACAAAAGTGGAAGACAAAAGTCTCAAACAAGTTTAAAGCCAGGTTCTTCCATCCCATTACAAAGCGTGTCTCTCGACTCCTATTTATTACTTTCATTGAAACCAGAAGATGATAATTACAACTGGTCAAAAGAAGCCTTAATACATAGCCCCCAAGTTTCAGAGTTGAGGGAAGAACAGCGGATCTTTTTGACAACGTCAGATGGACAAAAACTGTATTTGAATCTAAAGTATCATTCATGTGGGAAAAGAGCAAAATCTATCAGCATTTACTCCCCTTATGTTATCCTGAATAAAACTGCCCATGATATATCGATATACAGCGATCGACAATGGGGGGTCTTGAAATCGAAGGTTCAGTTGGAAAACGGCGCCAAAGTGTGCAATCCAAAAATGTTTTCTTTTCAATATTCAGATTATAATAAAAACCGAGCAACAATCAAGTTTACGGAAACGAATCCCAGCATACCTGTCTCTTTTGATGCGATTGGACAATCGATTGATATTTCCTTAGAACTCTTAAACCATGATCAAGAATGCAACTTAGGGGTGTCAGTTAAGGAAGGTGAAGGGAAATATCGCTTTACGAAAATCGTTGAAATATCACCACGATACATTATCAGAAACAGTACTACTGTCGTACTTGAAGTAATGGAGTACGGGACGACGAATTCTACTGTATTGGTTCCGAATGAGACAGTACCACTCTACTTTTTGAAGAGAGTGTTAAATAAGAAATTTGTTGCAAGATACTCTAAAACACCTTCAACATGGTCAAATCCCTTCAGAATTAAAGATGTCGGGGAAACTTTCGTCAAAATGAATGTGACTGATGCTGCACAGGAACTAATAAAGCTGAACATTTCGCTAGAAGGGGCGACGCTTTTCATTGATATAGTAGACTGTGACAACAGTTGGCCATATTCGATTCGAAATTTCAGCGACCATGAATTCTTGTTTTGGCAGAGAAATCCGAGATTTGTTGATGATGACGATGATGAACTTGATTATTTCTATGAAAACGAAGGAGAGGAAGATGAGGTTGATTTTGAACCTATATACTACCGTATTCCGCCCAGGAGCGTCATGCCTTATTCGTGGGATTATCCAAGTGCCAGACAGAAAAGACTATACATTCATGTCAGAAACCGCCGTAGAGAAATCGACCTTAATGAGATTGGTAATTTAAGACCTATCAGAATTCCTTCTGAAAACCCGGATGAACAACCAGCGATTGTTGATATAAATATATTGATGGACAATGGAATTCAAGTGCTGGTATTGAGCAATTATAACCAGGAACAAAGTCTCTATAAATTGAGATCTCAGAGGCATTTGCAAAGCGAGTCATCAATAAACTCAAGTTTGATGTCTAGCTCTGAAAAATTTGAAGTTGATGAAAGTCTTGACTCAAAAATAAATACTAGGGTGATACTTTCATTTTCAAACATCGGAATCTCTCTAATTAACCAAGAACTACAAGAGCTGTGCTATATCAGCATACTCGGACTTGAGTTCAGGTACAATGATAGTGAAATGTATCAGAACTTCTCATTCAAAGTGAAGTGGATTCAGGTAGACAACCAACTGTTCGATGGAATTTATGAGACTGTGCTGTATCCAACGAAACTTCCGAAAGACTCAAAAGAAATTGATATCCACCCTTCACTTTCCGGTGCAGTGTCTATGGTTAAAGATGATATTTCGAGTTTGTTAAACTTCAAAATGGCAACTCTTTTATTACAAGAAATGTCTATTCAAATTGATGAAGATTTCTTGCTGGCCCTTCTTGAATTTGTAAAATTCCCAGGCGCAGCTTGGAACCAGGTCAATGATGCTGTGAAAGTTCAACAAATCTTCACACAGTCAACCTGTCTGCCAGACTTTCCACCACCTGTCAAGAGTGGCCAGGTTTACTTTGACATGTTGCATTTACAACCGACGCTGTTGCACATCTCATTTTTGAGGTCAGATAAAGTCAATGTCGATGAGGAGAAAAGCAGCGGAAATGGGGCAATAAATTATTTCATTAACGTCCTAACAATGGCTCTCGGAAATATCGAAGATGCTCAGATCAGGTTAAATTCGCTATTGCTAGAGCATGTCAGGGTCTCACTTTCCACCTTGATCGGAGCTGTCGAGTCGCACTACGCACAGCAGTTCTTCTATCAATTACACAAGGTTCTTGGTTCTGCAGACTTTATTGGAAATCCTGTTGGGTTCTTCAACAACATCAGTTCAGGAGTAATGGATATTTTCTATGAGCCTTACAAAGGGTATATTATGAATGATAGGCCTCAAGAGCTGGGGATTGGTATTGCCAAGGGCGGTCTTTCATTTTTAAAGAAGTCTGTATTTGGATTGTCAGACTCATTCTCCAAAATGACTGGATCAATGGCCAAGGGTTTGTCTGTTGCCATACAGGATTCATCCTTCCAAGAAAGAAGGAGGTTACAGCAGAGGCAACGTGGCAAGTTTGGCAGTGTTGGTGTAGGTGCATCTTCATTCGTGAACAACATTACAAGCGGTATAACCGGTGTAGCGCTAGATCCGTACACGGGCGGTTCCAAGGAGGGCACTTTAGGATTTATCAAAGGAGTTGGTAAGGGTCTGATCGGATTACCTGCAAAGACGGCCATTGGCGTGCTAGATTTGGCCAGTAACGTCAGCCAGGGGATCAAGAACTCTACGACATTCATGGATACCGGCCGCATCGAAAGAGTGCGGCTGCCACGATACATCGGTTTCGACAGTCTGATCAAGCCCTACAACCTCAGGGCTGCGCAGGGCCAGTACTGGCTCAAGTCCTGCAACGGCGGAGAATACGTGAACGACTCTTACGTAGGTCACGTGATTTGCGAAACTCCGGCTGGCTACCAAATCGTCATCGTCTCCTTGCAGCGCATCCTTCGCATGCAGCTTTCCTCGCTAACTGTCATGGAACACATTCCGTTCAACTCCGTGAGAAACGTAAAGGTCATCAAGACAGGCATCACCATCTACACCCAGGAGAAAGAGTACTTCTTCTCGATTCCCAAGGACGACGAAAGACGCCATCTGTACAAGCTTGTCTACACTGCCGTAATAGACTTCAACAGCAAGTGGCAGGTATCGTTGTGACGAGCCGAAAAACATATACTTACGTAAGAACCCGGTTACCCGGCTTCGCTATCCCAACCTCTCTTCGCATCTTCGCATGGCGCCCGCCCATGGCGCCCATGTCCGACGAATGACCGACATGGTTTTGTCCTGGGACAGAACGGAACGAAGAAAAACAGATCCCGGTTTGTTCCGACACGTACACCCGCACACCCGCGCATATCCCTTTTCCGATCAATCACGTCAGCATCCGTGACACTGCGCTGGCGGTTTCGGACCCGATCTCCATCCAACCTATTTAGCAGTTACCCGCATTACAGTGCACTTAGTATCTGCCATAACTCGCAAACGCATGACGCCTAACGCATCTGTCTGCCGATCTACTCCGATCAAACACCCACCTTAGCAGGCTCACGAAAGAGGCCCTTCTTGCGCGCCACTAAACGCATATTCCTGGACCAATTGTCTGCGTCTTCAGTTTCCGTTTTTTCTCTCGTTGCTTATGCGATTTTTTTGCCTTTTTTCCAGTATTAGCGTATATTTGATGACGGTTTTGTAAGCTCTGTATATATATCACTAAGGAGTTTCAGTTAGAGTTCCTTTCCTAAAGGCGATAGTTTCTGGAGTTGAAAAGCGTGCAAAAGTTTATAGGAAGGTAGTTGTGATAGTTGAAGCTCTTGATAGGCATCTATCTATTGGGTTGTTGATACGCTGCACGGGATATTACGATGTTCAACGCTGTTTTCAAGAGAGGGTTGGCTACTGAGGCCAAAGCTATTGCGCCAAGACTCAAAACTTTCAAGATCTACAGATGGAGTCCCGACCAGCCAGCGCAGAAGCCACACTTGCAGGAGTACCAGGTGGACCTTAATGACTGTGGTCCTATGATTTTAGATGCGTTGATCAAGATCAAGAACGAACAGGACCCCACTTTGACGTTCAGACGGTCGTGCAGAGAGGGTATCTGCGGTTCGTGTGCCATGAACATTGGGGGCAGAAACACTTTGGCGTGTCTATGCAAAATCGACCAGAACGAATCCAAGCAGACCAAGATTTACCCATTGCCACACATGTACATCGTCAGAGACTTGGTTCCGGATTTGACGCACTTCTACAAGCAGTACAAGTCGATCCAGCCATACTTGCAGAGATCAAAGGTGCCTGAGGACGGCAAAGAAAACTTGCAGAGCATCGAGGACCGTAAGAAGTTGGACGGTCTATACGAGTGTATCTTGTGTGCCTGTTGCTCCACCTCTTGTCCTTCGTACTGGTGGAACCAGGAGCAGTACTTGGGTCCAGCCGTGTTGATGCAGGCGTACCGTTGGTTGATTGACTCCAGAGACGAGGCGTCTGGAGCCAGAAAGCAGATGTTGCAGAACACCATGTCCTTGTACAGATGCCACACCATCATGAACTGTACCAGAACTTGTCCAAAGGGCTTGAACCCAGGTAAAGCCATTGCTGAGATCAAGAAGTCCTTGGCCTTTGCTTGAGTTTTGAAGAATTGCTGAAAGAGCGGATAATTAGTTTTTTCCTACCCACTCAGCTTTCTTTTTATTCTATTTTGGTCTTTCCAGCACTATTTCCTTTCCAAAACCATATTAGGTGATATACGTATGGCTCCAGAGCTTGAAGTTTCGATCCTATATGTTAGTTTCCATGCAAAGTCTGCACACGAAATACCTGAAAAGGAGGAATACTCGTCCAAGTCAATATGCAACCTGGAAGTTCGACATCTGTTAACTAATATTCTCTCTCAGGCACTGAGGTCATCCTTTATCTCAACTGTGCCCTGAATTTTCTGTATCCGCGAAACTACATCACAGCTGATGTACTCAGCGTAGCATGTCGTATTACCGGGCTGCAAAATAACAGATGACTTGAAAGCGTGGTTCTCTCCTCTATTTTATTATATTCACGAAAATTAAGTGATCCCTTTACTCTTCGGTGTGATTAGTGACCAAGATAAGCTTAGGGTCAGTCGAGATTCGATTTTCATACCTTGGAACGAAATGAAATGTCATGACTTTGTTTGTTTCCATTATTTATTTGATACTTGCCATTATCCACATTAGTCTGCATAATGAAGTAATCTATCATTTCATATTTATTTTATATTCCTCCTATTCAACGTATGCATTGATTGTATAAAGCACGTTTAACTGCTGGTGAATGAGTTGAATAACAGTCAGCAGCTTGTTCGTTGAATTGCGCTATACCGCGACTGGTATTCCAGTGGATGTTTACTGACAATATATCCTGAGACATCCACTACTTGAGAGCTGCAGTTCACTCAGCATGCTTTCCATTATGGAATACAATTCACAGATAACCAGTTTGTTCCCCATAATATCCAGATGGGACAAGATTGATCATATTGCGCTATTGAAGTCGGATGGTGGACATACCGTTGAACTTAATGCTGTTTCAGACAACGATATGAGGATGGAACTTCGAATCTGTTACAGCCCCGTGTTCAGAAACCCAACCATCAAGTTCAGATTGTGGAGACAAGATGTGGATGATGCAGGCGTCGAAGTGAATGATCTTCTAGTCCTTTCTGACAAGGAACTTCGTCAAGTGCTCAGTATCGGTAGCTTTTCAGTGTCTCTAATGTCGGATCCGGCAACAAAAGAGCTGTGGTACAACGTAAACAGTTGCGACTCTGAAGATAATATAGGGCCAGAAACTAAATTCTATGTACAACGATGGTTGTCGTTCTACATGTCGATATTTGACTCGAAATTTGCATCAGTATTTCGCATGTAACGTTCTATCAGGGTTCCCAGTGTCGATGAGAAAGTGAGAGACACATTTTGAAATCTAGCAATCTCTGGACAAAATTCATATTATCCTGGCAAATACTGTATAAGAATGCCCCCTCAATCACTGGAGTTTAGAGCAAAGATAGAGTTGGTCCTGTTCTCTCCTTTCAATTTTAGTTCTCAGAGTTCTCTATTATGTATAGACTACGAAATTCGTATATTTGCTTAATACATACAATAAGGAACTGCAATTGTTGATTGAAAAGTACAAAGCAATAAGCGGGTCCTGTCTCGTACGCACTAATCAACACTGCAGATCACAGTCTTGCAAACAGGAGGATCGATACTGCTAAAAAAATGGCCACCTCGTTTGTTACAGTACGGTCTCAAGCGATAGCCTTAGAGTCACAAACAGATTCCCTTTTGACCAGGTATTCTTCTTTTGCTCAGACAACTAGCTCAGAAGCAACTGGACAGGAGACTGAACTACAGGAAAAGATAGAAAATATACTTAAGAAGAGACAGGAGATCATTGAATCACTTCAAAAGATTGCAGATGCTGATAGCAGCATTTCGACCACGAAACTATCACAGTTGCAACGTCATAGAGAAACTTTGCAAGAAAACGCACAGACTTTCCGTGATATTAGATCATCTATCCAACAAGAGCGGAACAGATTGAATCTACTTTTCTCTGTGAAGAAGGATTTACAACAGGATTCTACTGTGAATAAGGATGAATACATCCAAGACGAGTATCGCCGTATTGAAAACACCCATGGTGTTGTAGACTCTCTCATCGACCAAGCATACGAAACCAGAGAGCAATTCAGATCACAACGCGTGTTCTTGCAGCGGTCTGGTGACAAGATATTACAGACCCTTCAACATATTCCGCTAATCAATAATGTGATCGCTAAGATCAACACAAGAAGGAAAAAGAATGCAGTGATTTTAGCAAGTTTGATATCTATTTGCATCCTGATATTATTCTTCACAGCTTGATGCATGAAGTGTTGTTGTATGGAAGAACAGTACGTATAATTTATCGTCTATATAGTCATCAAACATGAGTTATGGGTAGATTCATGAATAGGTGTCTTCAGCACTTTGTCTTTGAACGAAAGGAGGTCTAGAATAAGTGGTCTCCTCAGACTCAAAAATGGTTGGTATACCTCTACTTGGATTACGCATATTTGATTTTCTAAGAACACTTTTGAAGTGTACTTGTTTGTTATCGGAGTTCTGAGATCTATGACTCTCAAGATTGGTGCTGCTATTAGCTGTACCAATTGTCTCAACATCAGTAAACAAAATTCCAGATGAGGTCTTCAATTTCAAAGCTTCCCATTGACGGTTCATCCAATCAATGTAGGCTGATAACGGTAAGTTCAATGGAGATTCATGTCCTTGATAAATACAGAAGTCATATAGTAGTCCGCCAGCGAGACTTCCAAGGAAGGGAATGACCATTGGAACCCAGAAAAAATGGTGATGTGACTTGAATAAAAGATCATGATCCATACCAACAGTTAAAAGTGCCAATCGGGGACCCATATCTCTAGCAGGATTCAAGACTGCCCCTGTTTGATATGCACCACCTGCATTAAGAGCAAATATTAGAATGAATAGCATGACAGGAAACACATCAGTAGACAAACACGTATATGGATCCGTCAAAGAGAAGATACCGCACTGCAACATGATTCCTATGACGAATTCCGAAATTATCTGGCGATCTGTAGAAAGATAGTCCAGTGGAACAACACTAAACATCGCCACAACACTCTCTTCTTGTTGCCAACTGGGGTACACGTTTTGTATAACCTTTTGATAGTACCATAGAATCAACAGGCTTCCAAAATAAGATCCCAGATACTGCCCCAAGAAGTAGATGCCAAGCTTCTTCCATGGAAATCCCCTGAAGATGAAATTCGAAAGTGTTATCGCTGGGTTCAAGTGGGCACCAGAAATAGCACTACCACCTGCTGCAAAATAGCCCATGACCACGGCTGCTGCCCATCCAAAAGCGATGGTGGTAAAATTTCCGGCAACGTTTGGAGTGACCAGAAATCCCATTAGTGCAACAGGGTTTGATTCCAAGCCATTCTTCACAAGTGCTTCGGTGAACGAGTTGATTCTGGTTTGTTCTGACAGCTTGCTTTGACATAGCACCGCGGTTCCGAACATCATCATGATCATTGTACCCAAGAATTCACCAAAGAATTCCTTCATGTGCTGATATTTGAAAGAGGACCATTTGTTGATCGGATAGTAAGTAGACGGCAAAACTGTCGGAGTTTGAGGGTTTTGGTATAATGTTTTCGGTTTTACCATCATCGTGATGCCATTAACGTTTGTTGCATCATTGGTCTCATTTGGGTCACTGGCTGCGTTCTGACCGGTGTTGCTTCTAGATGCGAAGGATCCCTGAGTATTGAAGCCTTCCATGGGTCGTGAGGAAATCACGTTCGAGGTCACCGTGTTTCCCCGTTTTCGGTTGTACCGGTTTATGTTCATCGATGTATTGGGAACTACCTCCTGTACCGGGAAGTACGATCCTTCGTCCAAATATTGCTGGACATACGCAGTTACTGGGACAGGAACCCCCTCGGTGTCATCGTCAAGTTCAAGGTTCTCCTGGTCCCCATTCGTCGCTATGCTGCCACTCGGATACTCTCGGTTCAGATTCGAAAAATCATCGTTGGCCCACGCAGTAGGCGTGAATTCTTCGTTAGAAATCGCCTCCGCTTGAGTTCCACTCGACATGTGCTATCTGATGCACTACGTAACTCCAGCTAACATATAAATTAGACTTGATTCTGAAGCAGTCGTGTGTCTTGAGTTAAACCTTGTTTTTGCATTGTGATCTTGCATTCTCAGTTGGTGTCAGTATTTCGGAAAATTCATTAATGTATGGTTAATCCGGACATTAAAAAGCCTTTCCCTCAGGCGTGGTTACGGGCCCCACTAAGACCACTGACAAGGGTTCGGCAGTCTCGGAGTATGGCGAACGCGATTTTTGCAGATACTGATACAGTTCTGCAAGTGAAAACTACTGGGACTGGAATAACTTTTAATGTAAGCCGTTCCTAAATTGCGCCCAGTCAAGTATAAATGTCATGACTCGTTAACACAAAGATGCCTCAGAGACAGTCACAGTATCTGAACCTATGTGCACTCCACATGTCCCATCAATTACCCAAGATCACTGGTACTTTATGGTCAGTCACGTATTTCAGCAATTCTTTTTAATTATAACCGGACGTATTTTGCATTGATGCATTTTTTGGACTTTGGTATTGGCATGAAAAGTGCCTTTATTCATTTCTCAAGTATTGTTAAGATCCGGAATATGGGAAGAAAGTATGATGATATGCTTGGGTTAGAATCTACAATTTTGGAACTCGTATAATAGAACAGCCGTGTAACTATGTTACATATGGACTGGGGAGCGTTATACTATACATAGTGCTGGCATAACTCCATCGAGAAAAGGGACCAGAAGTGCGATGGAAAGCATCGATGTGCCGGTTTTTAAAGCTTAATTTCGAATGTTTGTATGGGGAAGATTGATGGATGGGCAAGCGGGTATTCAAAACAGGTACGTTCAATTCTTTTCTATCAAACACCAGAAGCTTTTGGAGGACAAAATGTATTTTTGAGGATGTCTCAAAGGGTGATGGGCTGCTAAAATGCCACCAAAAGGCATCCTACGCCCTTTCTTGGAGAAGGACACACGACTGGTCATTTTCTGTGTAGACGCTTGAAATTACTGGGCTGACACTTGCCGCCGATAAATGCGAGCACAAGCGCCAGGATGCAGAGGGAAGTCGAGACAATGTGCGTTCTCTCGGTCCCATAGGCGTAGCTGCTGACAACCACTTTACGAACATCACCTTTCAGCTGCTCGATGTATCGTGTGTCCTTGCTGAGGCGTTCCAACAGTTCGTTGATTTCTTTATCTGTGAGAAGACCTGTTAGTGACGATCTTAGCTGCCTAGAAACGAAAAATTGGATTATACTGGCAGAGCCTGCTACGCCCCAGACTGAGCCGACAGCTCGGAAAAGGTATAGAGCCGAGGTAGCTGTTGCCTGATCGTTCTTTGGGAAAGCAAAGATGAACGAGAATAATGATGCGGGGAATGCAATACCTTGACCAATGTTAGTGGGCAGCAGACAGATGGCCGTCACCCAATTTGGGGTTGAGTCGCTGAGCAAAAGAAACAAAGCGTTTCCCACACCCATTAACATTATACCACTTATAAGAAGTACAGGAAGACAATCCCATTTGCTCAGACCGATACCAGTTATAAGGCCGCCAATTGGAGTGCAAAAAGAAGGAATGGCCAGTTTTAAGCCTGCAGTTGCTGGGCTGTCGCCCACCACTATTTGAAAAAAAAAAGGCAGAGTGAATAAGTAGGCGAAACTCGCGAAGCCAATGCAGAAACCTGCAGACAGGACGAGTCTTGCATATACGCTTTGGATCAATGTTCGTGGGATAATTGGACGTGCAGAGGTGTGTGCTTCGTTATGCACAAAGAGTGCCAACACAATGACGCTGACTGCTAACAAGAGCAGGTATGATGACTTGAACCATGGTAAACCACTGGCTGTTATTGAGCTTAAAGATGTAACGCACAAGAGTTGCGTAGTCAGACCCGCAATGAGCAATAATGCTCCTAAGATATCAATTTCAGACATTACTGATTGGAAAGACCTCTCTCTATCCGAAGCTAGCTTCAGGTTATACTCGCGTTGGTTACTAACATAAAAATGGCCAGTAATGGTGCTCAGAACTGAAATTGGAACTTGGAGAAAAAAACACCATCTCCAACCAATATTTGTAGCTATCCATCCACTGGATGCTGCTCCTATGATAGAACCGACACCCAATAGGAGGTTCTGGAATGCTTGAAACATGGCTCGTTTGGAAGCGGGAATCATATCAGAGTTAATAACGGTAGCCAGTGTAATCAAGCCTCCGCCACCGATTCCACACAACGCTCGTGATGCTATCAGAATGTACATTGTAGGGGCCAGTCCGCAGGCGAGACATCCCAAGAAAAATGTGACATTGGCGAAAAGTAAACATCTTCTCCGACCTAAGACATCCGAAAAGGAACCGTAGAGGGGTTGAAACGACGTGTTTGTAAGCAGGTAAGCAGTTGTGATCCAACTAGCCAGGCTGACCTGATTATATTCGTTTCCAATCAGTTGATAAATGGAAGCAGTGACTGTCCCATCAAACCCTGCCAGGAATACGTTTGACAATAAAGAAATCTGAATTAGGATCAGGTTCGGAATTCCACTAATAAGAACTTCCTCAAATTGTTCTTCATTCACTGATTGGTGTGCTTGATTCTCTGTAATGCCAAAGGCTCGGGTTGTCCTCTCTTCCAAAACGGTCTCATCGTTTTTATTGATTGACGTATAGCTTGAATTTACTTCTTCTCCATACAACAAAGGACGGATATCAATGGTCATAATTGACTGGGTTCCCATATAAAAATGTTTGTAAATCACTCAAATCAGAAGAGGTTTTTGCTGTTTCTACCCGGCGCTGTTACAATGGATAGGATATCAAATCAAAGTAAAACCTAGATTAAATGTAGATGTTAATAGAGATGCTAATCAAAATAGTTTCTTAAAGCTTGAGAAACCAAGAATTATATGCTAAAAAATAGAATACCTCGCATAACACGAGCCAGAGCGCCGGTACATCAAGCATTGACTGCATGCAGTAACGTGTCTTTTCTAAAACAAAAAACTTCCCTTCGATATTAAAATCAACTACTGCAAGATTTCACGGCAATATGCCTCTGTTGGCTGAAAATGTGGAGTTTTCTCTAAGTATACTTCATGGTATTCTCATAGTAAACTTGCAGTGTCTTTCAGAAAAAGACAATACTTCGAAAATGTCTGTGCAAGTCTTTGACACTTTCGACATTTTTTAGTTTTTCTACTGATCCCAATCTCTTGTGGCGCCTCAATCCATGTCAAAAACAGTGTATCGATCACGTGACTGAGATCAGTGGATTGATCGGCGACAAGACCATATCATGTTTGAAAAGTCAGACTAAAGCACACAGTTCTACACAGACTGTTCATTGGTCTTCATTGGTGCCTGTTTTTTCTCTGAGTACCCATTACCGTACTATTGTACGTTGTACCCAGTTGTAAAACGATTGTGGTGCAAAGGTCAACGAGGTGGATGTCCTAAAAGATATGACCGCTGCACTAATTATATATTTGTTTGATCAGTTGATCTACTGTCTTAAAAATTGGACCAGGTAGTAATGTGGTACCAAAAGCTTTTGCCAAGACTTTTCAAGGGCGAGGAAATAATGCTGTACGTAATTCACAAAAGATAATATTAACTTAGTTCACTTTCTCACAGTGCGGAATTATTTCGACTAATGTCTAAAAAGCTCGAGACAGACGCACGATTCTCTTTTCAAATTGCAGTATTTCATGAAATCTCAAAATATCAAGCTTCAATAGCGGCTAAATCGGAATTCTTTGCATGTCAGGCTTAATTAGGTGCATTCAAGAGACCTTCATATGTAGCGTTTGTTTATGAATGAATAACCCTTTGACATTGAAAAACTGCTTTGAAGATTATCGTCTTGGCAGATTGCCACTTATATAAAGTATGTCTGATCTAATCCACTCTCGTTTGGGATGTTGGACAATCAAGACAATGTGCTCTTATTGTCCTATACAATTGTGCTATCCAAATCATAATCAGAAGTTAGTTACATCCCCAGAATATTGACAATGAATCGTCGCAGGGAGAAGCTTCTAGTTCTTCAATATGGCGCCGTTGATAATGGTTGATAACACTCATTTAGTATACCTACTAGTGCGAAGTCCATAGCAGCCGTTCATTGTTATAGGTGAACTACATTGAAGAAGAATGAATAGGATTAGGAATATGAGGAACACTTTGAGCAACAAGCAGAGGCTCAATCTCGCTTTTACCTTCCGTCAAAGTACCCCCATGATTTTTCTGCAATTGATTGACCCCAGATCTCCACCGTTACTTATTTTACAGATCAGATACTAGTATATGCTTTTAGACGAGTCATACACATCAGAACTGTTTAAAATCAGTGCTGGTTTAAGTTTTTCCTTTTGAATAGATTGATAAGACGGAGTTACCACATTGGGAACATGAAGAGGAATTGGAAACTCTGTCAGACACCCTGGGTTCCACGTTGGCTTGTCGTAAAATGTATAAAATGACCCAACAATCGCTATGATCAATCCATAACCGAGATCATGAGAGGTTATACGTGAGAACTTGGGCACTATAAAAAGTTGCAAAAGAGCAAGTCGTAGAGGAATTGACAGAACAGTATTAAACATGGTAAGGCGCATTGAGTGGAACGAAGTCGGAGCTGGATCTGGGTACGCTTTGTTGTCTCCCGCTTATGTCACGTCAAAAGACACTGCGCTTGTATACACATCGGGATGTGTTGGAACAGATGCCGAGACCGGAAAACTTCCAGAGGATGTAGAAAGCCAAACAAGAAACGCTTTGGAAAATCTTGGCAGAACCTTGAAAGCTGCAAATTCGAGCTTTGATGATGTTCTAAAAGTACTACTATTCGTTGCTGACGGTAGTTACGCCAGCAAGGTCAATGCTGTATATCAGGAATACTTCCCAGGTAGACCTGCCAGAAGTTGCATCGTGGTTAGCTTTCCAGATCCAACTTTGAAGGTTGAACTGGAATGTGTTGCTGCAGTTTCCTCGTGATCTATGAAGGATGTAATGAATTCCTATATATCTTTTAAACTACTATTCAATTAGGTGGTGCCTCGTGAGGAATTGGGCGATTGGGCTTTGCTCATATCTTTTTCCATTCAATTGTATTTTCAAGCTGAAATTACGAGGTGAATAAAATTCAGATCTGAGATGGGGATAAAATGTAAGATATCCCTCGCCATTTTGGGCAACTCTGGAATATATTGTTCTCAGTCATACCTGAGCTTGTGCTGCTGAAACTATTATTAATTTTACAGATTTACTTTACATGACGAACTGTATAAAATGAAATAATATTATACTTTGCAACTTACCTTCCTTTAAAAGGATCAAAATACACATTAGGGTTTCTCTATCTCTTCTAGTGATATTTTAGTCTCTTTTGTGACAGGCAGTGTATTATTAGTGAAAATGCACATTTGATATTAATCTTCTATGTGCAGCAGACGAACTCTGTTATGCAGATGAAGGAAACTTCGCGATGTGCGCAGTCTATATGGTTCTGTTCACATAAATGGAGCATTACCAGCGCACATGGATTCTGCAAAATGGTTTTTAATTTCCAGACATTTACTACGTGTAGTAAGCAGTGATGGGATAAATTTCTATTCTAGTCGAGGTAAAGTCCACTTTTCAGTTGCATCTGAAATAGAATTGACGTACTTCTCCAAAATCTTCGGAACATCAGTGTTTTTCATGTGCTCTTCGTTGCTAACATTGAAGAGATACAGCGGTTTCAAAGGATTCATGTGTGTAT